>JALBUQ010000074.1:0-116776 GCA_024364755.1 Pseudohyphozyma bogoriensis
AAGGTGAGTGGGTGGGATCGATGGAGCGTAGGTGATAGTGATAGATAAAGAAATGGGAAGGTCGAAAGTAGGGCGAGAATTGGCGAGCGTGCGATGGAGGAGGGAGGGAGGCAAGCGTGGGGGCCCCTTGAAATCACCCGCAAATCGACACGAGTGACGGCCGCCTGGGACCCGGCCGACCGGAGTTCCGAGCCTGGAACTCACCGTTTTGCAGTTTAGCAGTTCTCAAGTTTACACGTACGTATCGAAGCATGACTGTCTCTTGGACTGGCGATTTACATTATCTGTTTACAAATTGAACTGATCGAAAAGACTTGTCCGAACACGTGGCGCCTAGAAAGGCAGCCGATACCCGCGCTACGCCGCTGTCTCCTCCACTTCTACCTTTCCACCCCTTTCTTCCAAATACGCATCGTGCAAGTCACCCTCGGCAAATGCTGTGCCCAAAAAACCCGGCATCAGCTCCCGCCCGGCAGTTCGAAAATCCGCACCACTCACCCGAAAAAGTACTCCCACTCGTCCCTTTTGACAGCCCTCCCTTCGCCGCAATGACCGCCTCCAAGAATGGCAAAAATAACCTCCCGAGATCCACTCCATCCGCTTTGTTCACCAGCCGCTTTATCTCCCCAACCTCCTTCACGCCGTCCCGTTCGTCCAGGCAATCGTCGAGCACAAACACGCAAGGGAAGGTTCTGAAGAACGGCTGGAGAGCGGGGTGAGAAAGTGGTGACCGAGCGTCAGTGGCGAGGTAGAGAGGCGTGTTAAGGATTTGGAGGGAGGAAGACGCGTGGAGAGGGGAGCGACAGATGAGGTTGTGCTGAGGGTTGAGGGACGGTGGGGGAGTTGCTGGCGATGGCGAACGTTTCTGGAGGACTATGCCGTCTTCGTCTTTGTCTGTTTCTCCATCCAGCATACTCCAGTAATAACTCTCCTCCAACAGCTCCCTCTTCTCCTTCTCCTCCGCCCTCTCCTCCCCCTCGTCCGCCTTCGGCTCCTCCTCCTCCCACAACCCCCTCACCTCCTCCTCCTCGACCCCCAACCCCTTCAACACCCTCCCCAACAAACTCTTCATATTCCCCACCGCATTCCTCTCAAACGTCCCATCCCCAACCCTCGCATGCACCCCCACATAACTCCCCTCCCCTCCCATCCTCTCCACCACCCCATTCGCAGCTCTCAAGATCCAAGGGTTCCTAAACGCCATACTCCGACTCGCGGCTTTGTGGTAAGACTGGTATGGGCCTCTAGAGGGAACACGGTTGGAACCGAAGAGAGATCCGACGAGGACGACTTTTTGAGGGAGGTTGGCGAGGACGGGGATGGAGACACGGCGGGCGAAGCGCGAGGCTGGGGGAGCGGGGGTGATGAGTGAGGGGGTCGAGTCGAGGACGAATTGAAGGTCGTAGGTGGTTTGATCGTCAAGAACGTACTGCGTGTATCATCCGAGTGTTAGTCTGGGAAGTGTGACGAGCTCAAAGGAAGCAAGGACAACGCACCACGTCCTCCCTCCCAACCCCCGTAATCGCCTCCACGCTCATCTCCCTGATATCCCACCTCTCCCTCCCCCCAATCCCGCTCCCAACCAAGCTCTCCCAACTCAAGAACGTATCCCTCCAGCTCCACCTACACAACGGGCTGTAGCTCTTGCACTCCTTGTCGCTCAACCCCGTCACCGGATACCCTTCCTTCGTCTCATACCCCATCTCATGCCACTTCGCTTCGCCTTTTGCTACAACAGCAGCGATGACTTCGAGTCTATGCGCTTCGATCGAGGTGTAGTTTGGGAGTGGAGAGGTGAAGGAGAGTTGGGTGTAGTTCGCTGGGAGGGAGAGCGAAGAGTCGAGGGTGGCAGGGAAGAAGCCGAAGGAGGAGGGCGAACGAAGGAGCGATTTCGTCCAGGCGGCTTGGAGGTCGTGGTAGTACTGTGTGGCTGTTGGCCAGCCAATCCAGATGGGTGGAATGAGGCTGTGTGGGTGGCGGTGATCATTAGCATGGTGGTCTGGTAGGGTTCATCATGGAAAGAGGACGTACACAGTACGGTTCAAGAGCCGACCCAAGACCAAAGCGTTTTGTAGAGCCAGTCGCTGGTTGTGGAACCCCGAGTGAGGGAGGAAGCCGAGGAACTTCTCGCCTGGCGCAGGAAGGGGGAGGGTCGAAGTCGGGCAGGAAGCGGTCTCGTTGGACTGAAGAGCGTCGATCGAGCTGGTAGCGACATTCTCGTCGAAGGCTGGGCATGGAATGAAGTTTGACGGAAACACCGAAATAGGAATCGGTCCCTCGGGCGGCACGTCCACGTCCACGCTCCATGCCTCGCTCATCCCTCCTGCCGCTCCCGAGAACCCACCCTTCACCGTGTCAGAGATTCCCAAATTTTCAAGCTCAAGCATCGATAGCCACCCGAGACTGTCGTGGGGCGTCCCGACCTGTCTCGACCAGAGCACGAGTCCCGTCCCGCTCGCCAACGCCAACACGACGAGCAACACGGTCCGCACCGTCGTTCGTTTCCTCCACGACTCCCTCGTCACACACTCTCTTCTCAACTCTTTGACTTCCCTGTCTCCATCGAAAGATTCTTTGTAGGACGGGGAGGTTGGTGTAGGCGACGGGGAGCGTGCGCGGCCGATGGAACCGCTTGGGCTGACGAGTGGCAAGAGCGAGTCAGAGTCGGCGTAGGGCGTCAGAGGAGAGTAGGGGCCTCGAGAGGTGCTGTTGATGGGGAGGAGGATGTGCGTCGGTCGCGGCATCGTTGGTCGTCCGAGCAATGGCTTGCGAAGGAGAGTACGGCGCAGAAGGAAGACCCGTACGGTGGGGACAGGAGCACGAGTCGATCCAGGCACTACTCAGCTGACAATAATAGACTCCTTGAAGTCCTGAGCGGGTAGGGCCTCTCCTCAATAGACAGAGACATTGAGCGAGGTTCGTGCTCGAGATCGCGCTGAAGCAGGTACAAAGGCAGCAGGCCGGCGTTGAAGCCCTAGCGTCGACAACGATGCGACCGGTAGAGGCGACAGAATATTACAAGTCGTGATCGAAAGAGTTGATGCGAGAAATGTGAGTTGTAAGAGTCCAAGCCGGCGGGACTGGAACGGCCCGAAGCGCGTCGGCGAGTCGCGCTTGTCGCCGCCCCCCACTTTCGACGGCGATAACGCAACGCGCGCCGTTTCCTTTCTCTTACTATTCGCTTCTTCCACTGCTTTCACCTACGTCCACAACAATGCAGCAAAGATTGCTCAGCAAGCCGCTCACCTCTATCCGACCTCAGGCCCGCCGCACGCTGGCAACGAGCACGACTTTGCCGCCGCCAAGGGCGACCCACCTGCTGTACCGCGACATTCGAGCAACCGGCAAGGACCCAGAACTGGCTGTGGGAGCCAAAGGGAGCTACCTTACCCTTGACGATGGTCGCCAGATCCTCGACGCATGTGCTGGAGCGGCGGTCGCGTCCATCGGGCATGCCGACCAAAGGGTCATCGACGCCGTAATGAAGCAGATGAAGCAACTTTCGTACCATCATACTTCGCGACTTACGAATCCCGTACGTCCTTCTCCTTTTTTGCTTTCCTTCACTCTCAAGAGAGTGGGTCTTGCAGCGTCATGTGGGGGCTTACCACGTGTATCTGATTGACGCAGGCGGCGGAGGAGCTCGCGAGCGTCCTTTTGGGCGACAAACCAGGCGGACTTTCAAACGCCATCTTCCTGAGCTCCGGATCGGAAGCCAACGAGAGTGCCATGAAGTTGGCGCGCCAGTATTTCGTCGAAAAGGGCGAGCCGGAGAGGGTCAACTTCATCTCCAGGACGCACAGCTATCATGGGAACGGGATTGGCGCTGTGTCTTTGACTGGGATCCCTGTAAGCTACACTTTTGATGGTATCACGATCCAAGCTGACGGAGATTACAGAACCGTCGAGGACCCTACGAGCCTCTCCTCATGGACTCGGTCTCGCGCGTCGAAAACTGCTACCCCTACCGACTGCAACGCAAAGGCGAGTCCGACGCCGCCTACGCCAAACGACTCGCAGAAGACCTCGAGGACGAAATCCTTCGACTTGGTCCTAAGACCGTCGTGGCCTTTGTCGCGGAGACTGGTCAGCCATTGATTCTCGCAGAAACCCCGAGCCATCAGCTGACGTGGTCGCCCGACGACAGTTGGCGGTGCGGCTGCCGGCACGCTTACGTCCGTTTCGGGGTACTTCCGTGAGATTCGGAAGGTATGCGACAAGTACGGCGTCCTGTTGATCCTCGACGAGATCATGAGTGGGATGGGAAGATGTGGGACGATGCATGCTTGGGAGGCCGAGGGTGAGGAATTGACGTCTCCTCTTTTCCTTCCAGGAACGCAATGCTGACGCAATAATTCACTAGGTGTGACTCCTGATATTCAGACGATTGGAAAGGGACTGAACGGAGGCTATCAGGCGCTCAGCGCGGTGCTGATCGCGGAGCACGTCACTGACGTGTTCAGAGCTGGAACGGGAACGTTCATCAATGGCCGTGAGTTCAAAAGCCCTTTTGGCCAGCAGCTGATTGATTGCTAACGCCTTTTCTCTGTTCAGAAACCTTCCGTGAGCTGCAATACCCTCCTTACGCCGTTCAATTCCTGCGGCTGACTCGCAAACTCCGCAACAGAATGCCATCCAGCCGCCGCCGCTGCCGGTCTAGCAGTGATGGACATTTTCAAGACCGACAAGATCCTCGAAAACTGTGTATCTCGTGGAGAACAGGTCAGTTGTATTAGCTGTCCGGCTCGACGACTTTAGCTGATGTCATTCGAGCAGTTGTACAACGGCCTCGTCAAAGCCGTCGGCTCGCACCCCAACGTCGGGGAGATCCGGTACGTCCCTCCATCACTCCCTCTACTATTTCCTACAGCACTAACTCCGAAACTTCACCAGCGGCCGCGGCCTCTTCCGCTCCATCGAGTTCGTCAAAGACAAGTCCACGAAATCCACCTTCCCCGTCACCCTCCCTCTCGCCGCCATGCTCGACGACGCCATCTTCGACCTCGGTGTCTCCGTCTACAGCGGGTTCGGAAAAGGGACAGCAGACGGCGTGAGAGGCGACCATATCCTCTTTTCGCCGCCGCTCAATATCTCGAAGGAGGAGGTGGAGGTTTGTGTGAAGGCGGTGAAGGAGGGGATCGAGAAGGTGTTTGAGTCGGATAGAGTTAGGGAGGCTATGGAGGCCTAGAGTTCTTTCGGTCTTACAAAGTGAAGGGTGTACTGTAAGGTAATCTAGAGACTTGTTTCATGGCGTGTATGGACAGAAAACGGGTTTATGTGCGTCTCCGGTGTTCCTTGATGTACAACAACAGTCCTTCCCTCGGCACCGCCGACTGCTCCCTCCTGTGTTATTCATACCAAGCACTGTGTCTCGTCATCTCCGCTTTGATTTGAGCATGCGAGCTCAATGCGACTTTTCGGTCACCCAGGCCCTCACGATGCCGGAGCACCCCGTTTGCGGGTGCAGCAGGACCTGGTGACGTGGCTCGTTGGTCAGCCTTTCGAGCGTTTTCACTGGAGCAGATTGAACACGTACAATCGTCAGCCAGTAGCACAGCTGCTGTCTCCTCCTCTCCAGGAATGACGGACGGAACTTCGCTGGCAGTGGCGGAAAAAAGGAGGCACGTGGTCAGACAGGGGTGGTGACGGCGACCGCTGGATAGAAAAAAATGGGCGCTCACCGAACCCTGATTTCGGAGGAAGTGGCGGGATGAGGTACTTGAGTCGAGGAAATGTCCTCATTAGGTCGTTACGGAGCTTGACGAAGGCCGAGTACCGTTTCAGAGTGCGGATCGTGGCGCCCTGTTGTTGCAAGGAGAGGGTTGATGAGAGCTTCGCGGGATAGCTGGAAAGAGAAACACGCACGTCTTTCGTTTTTATCTCGATGTCGAATACAACAAATCCACTGGATTTTTCGCCGACCGGGTAGAATCCTTTTATGGTAACCTGTAGGGGACCTGAAGTCAGGCCTCCAAACGACAGAACCAGGGGCGATGCAAGCGGCTTACATCTCTGGCGAAGTTGGCCGCTTCATGGTCTGAGCGATCTTCTATTCTGACTCCGTTCCGCTGCAGCATGCCGTTTGTCAGTCAAAGCTGCACTTCTCCGCTAGATCAACAAATGGAAGGAGCGCCGCGTGACCTACGGATGGATGCGAAGTGACGCTGCTAGCGATGGAAGGTGGACGAAGGCGAAAGGGTTCTTCCTGCTCGCCAGTGACATGAATGAGCATTCATGTCCCTCAGAATTCCATTCTATCAGCTTCCGAAACAGAGACTCACATCACTCGCAAACTCGGACTCGTCATCGGACCCCACTTGGTCCTCCTCTCCGGCGGCCTCGAGGCTCAACAGACTCGTGCACCTCCTCAACAGCTGTGGACTATCCTTGAACGGATGTGCCACACTTTCCTGCCTCTCCTTGCCCTTGCCGTTCCCCGCTCCGGGTGAGCCTCGTCCGCCCACGCGATCTGAGCGCGACTGTTGTTGATCCGCCGCGTCGTCGACCATCGCACCACTGAACCCGCTCGGGATGCCCAGCTCCTGGAAGCTCCTGTTTCTCCTCAGATCACCAACGCTCAAGTCGAGGTCGTTGTTGTCGACCGAGAGCGAGGACGAGCGGGACGGCGACGGCGAAAACGAGAGGCCGAGCATCGCTTCGGAGATGCTGTCGGACAGCCGCGCAGTGGATGCTGACGGCTCGACGAGTGTCGGAGGCGATAGTGGTGGTTTAGACGTCGCTACTGGAGGTTTCCGCCGCATCGTGCGATTTGTTGTTGCGAGGCCGAGGATGGCGGCGGATGGACGGAGGCCAACCCGTGAGCGAACTTGGGCGCGTCCGGTTGACCTCCGACCGTCACCTTTGTCCGCCGCGAATCGCTCTTCATCTCGCTACAGTCACTCTTCTGGATACTGCTTGGTAAACTACATCTAATACTGTCTATCAATCGTGGCAGAGCGCACTCAGCTCATTCTCAGTCTCTGCTTGGTCAGTCTTCGTCGGGACCCGTTACGTCGCTTAACGCGCAGGTCGCTGCTCCCCGTCACTGTTTGTGCATTCTGTACTTCTCCCATGCAACGATGCCAACCAAGTGTTCGTTTATCAGCTCCGCCGACTCTTCCGGACCGTTCGCCGTCCTCCTTCGCCCGCGCCACCACCCCCTTCCCATCCCTTCCTCGCTCGACGTACACCATGCCCGCACCCTACCTCCCACCCGAGTTACTCTCTCTGATCATCCACCACCTCTCCATGGGCTGCGAGGTGTACGACCCCGACAAGGGCCTCAACGAACGCAACGCCAGGCTCCTCCTCGCCGCACTCATTTCGAGAGACTGGGCAGCAGCGGCCCTCAATGAGCTATACTCCGACCTGAGGTTGGATTGGGTCTCAAGCGTCGGAAGTCTTCTATTGAGGACCTTCGAGCAAGCGCCGGAGCTGTGCAGACGTGTCAAGAGCCTCGACGTAATCTATGCGACGCACAGGGATTTCCGCGGCCGATGGCAAGAGTACGACGAAGAGGAACCCGGCAGCGTAGGAGCATCACCCGAGGAGTGGATGGAGCGCAGAGGCGACCTCCTCTGGGCTTCATGGAACGTCGATTCAGAAGTTGTGCTGGCACCGCTATTCGGACTCGTCGCGAAACTCCCCAACCTCCGGCACCTCTCACTTCAGGAGTTCGAGTTTGGTTTCAACGCCAGTGTCGTCGAACCCGCTTCGACGGTTCTCCAAAACCTCACGTCCCTCCGCTGCTACGGGTTCACACCCAGATCGCTTGGAACACTCCTCTCGTTCACTCCAAATTTGGAGAAACTGGATGGTGGCTTCTCCGTGATCTTTGGCCGGATGCTCGCGGACGAGAAAGGTGATGATGCGGAACGTCCTTGCCCCGACCCATTTCTTCCCAAGCTGCGACACTTCCGTACCGGCTTCAACGCCTTTAACAGGGGGGATGGGAACGATCTATCTCTCATCAAAACCGTCCTCGACGCGACTGAAGCCCAACTCGAGCAACTCGACATCGGGTATTCTTCCGTTTTGGACAGCTACGAACTCCTGGACACAGCCATATTCCGACGTTCATTCCCCGCCCTTCACACTCTCTCATTCACTAGCGGCGTAGGACTCGGTACCGTGCAAGCCTTCCTCGCCAAGACCGCCATTCGTAATCTTCGCCACCGGGTGCCAGAACCTACCCACCTTCCCAGGATCTTTGCGGCCCTTCCTTCGACAATCGTCAGCGTAGTACTGGAGACAGTACCGGAGGGCAACGAGGCGCTTTCGTCGGCTTTCTCGACGCTCTTCTCGCGCGCGCCGACTGCCCTCCCCAACCTTCGCTCCATGGTAATCGAGAGAGGAGCGATGACGTCCGAGCAACAACCTTTCGGCTCCACCCCACCTTCTATCACTGCCCTTGTTGCCGAGGGTCGGGATGTGGGGATCAAAGTCGAGATCGAGCCGTGGGACGACAGGGACGAGAACGAAGACGAGGAGGGCTAAGATCAGAATCGGAAATGTGTGAATACAAAATACATCCGTTGCATGATCTTCTTCCGATAATCCCACCAACTCTACTCTAAGTCCCAAACTCTGCGTTCCTAACAAACGCGTCCGGCATGCCCCTCGCGAGGTCCGCCCAAACCTTCTCGACCGCGACGAGTTCGCCATGACCAATAAAGTCGAACAGCACCAACGGCGAGTACTTCCTCGTGACCTTGATATCCACCTCCTTCGCCTCCACTCCACTCACACCCTCCTTCTCATCCCTCGCTCTCTTCCTATCCGCATCCCTCCTCACACTCTTCCCCGCGACCTTGCCCTCCCTCAACTCGGCCAAATCAATCCTCGCGACCCAATTAGCGCCCCAAACGACCGCGACGAGATCAGCGCCGACGAGGGCCCGTCGACTCTCGTGGACCTTGCCCATGCCGTTCTCTTCGCGAGACTTCGTGGGCTGGCTTTCGAACGTGACGCCGATGAGGGGTTCGCGGATGTCCATGAGAGTGTTGGAGCGGAGGGAGGAGAGGGGGAGGGACCAGGAGAGGAAACGGTGGGTGGTGAGACCGAAGAGGGAGAGAGAGTTGTTGGGGTAGGCGAGGAGCAGGGTGGGCTCGTTGGAGGAGGAGACGGTAGGGAGGAAGGAGAGTGTCGTGGGGACTTGTGAGGGAGTTGGGAGCGTCGTGAAGTGCTGTTGACCAAACAGTCAGCAATAAGGTTCCTCAACCCGACAAGCAAAGACGAAAACAAACCTTCAAACCCTCCAGATCAAACACGCAAACCTTCCTCTCCAAATCCGCACTTGCGAGCCACTTGCCATCCTGCGATACACTCAAGCACGCCACCGTCGCCGGCTTATCGCCCTTGACAGCCTCTCCGTCCACCTCCATCTCCTCATCCTCGTCGCTCTCCTCCTCATCACTCTCATCATGCGCCACACCATTCACGCCATTCGTCTTGCCATTCGCCTTTCCACCCCTTCCCCTCGTTTCCCTCCCCTTCGAACTCCTGACAGCATGGTCGCCCCAAACGGCCTTGACGTCGAAATCTTCTCCACCAGACTTTGGAAGCCCGATGACAGCGACGTAGCTACCGAAGGCGGTGGCGAGGACGAGCGTCGACGAGTCGGGCGAGAAGGCGAGTGCGGAGGAGCCGGTGCCGAGGGAGGTAGGGAGGGAGTCGGAGAGTGAGGTTGAGAAGGTCTTTTGGCGGTGTGGCGAGACTTGGCCGTTTTTCTGCGGATGAAGTCTGGGTTAGTGCGAGGCCACAGAGATGTTTGATTGGAGACGCACGAGAGAGAGACGGAAGAGCTTCGTCTCGTACAAGTCGGAAACCGCCAACCACTTGCCGTCGGACGAGACCGCACTAGCAACAAGGTTCGTCTGCAACTGCATCCCGATAAAAGGAAACCACGTCAGCTCTCATTCTCCTGCCAAAGCCACAAAAAAGCAACAACGAACCTTCAACTCCAACTCCGCGACCTTTCCCCACCCCTCCTCTTTCTCATCCTCCTCCTCCTCCCTCCTCCACTTCGCCTTCCCCGCCCCACTGCCACTCATCGCACTCTGACTGACCCTCCAAATCCCAACCCCCCTAGGCCTCCTGGCAACAAGCAACCTCGCCTCCCTCGCGACCGCGAACGCCTGACCACGCTGAGGCACGTAACTCGCTTTCCTATGAATCGTCGTCTCAAACTCAGTCGACACGGTTTCGGAGATCGGGTTGTGCAGAGCGGGCGTCGAGGAGGCCGAAGCGCAGACGGTGACAAGGGAGAGGTCGAGTCCTGCTGAGGTGAGAACAGGGACGATAGCTTTCGAATGTTTCGTGGAGGAGGTGGAGAGGGCGTGGGAAGCAGGCAGGGGACCGAGGAAAGGAGGGGAAATGACCATGGCGCGGACGTCGTGCGCGTGGAGTCGACGGCCGGAGGACTGGATCCACCGAGAAGTGGTTTTGTTGTTGGAGCGGGAGGAGGTGATGGCGACTTTGCGGAATTCGGTGGTACGTTGGTCGACGCCAGAGGTGAAGACGGTGGTGCCGTCCTAGAATAATGCAACGAAAGCAAGAAAACATTAGAGGCCACGTCACTCGCAGATCGGACGAGGTCACCACTCACGCTGCCAACAGCCAAGCACAAGATATCAGCTTTCCCAGCTCTCCAGCTCTCCTTCTGCGTTCCCATCTTCAAGTCCCAGAACTTGACGTTGCCCATCGAATCTCCACTGACGGCGGTGTCGTCGGGCAAGACCGCGACGGCCCAAACGACGGTCGCCTCTCCGGGTACTTTGTCGACCGTCATGCGGTGAGTGCGAGACCAGAGGGAGAGGGCAGGCGTCGCAGAAGAAAGAGTGACGAGAGTCGAGTTGGAAAGACCGGCGATGAGGGTTGTGGAGAGGGGCGTGGCGAAGTGTGGTGGGAGGACTTTGGGAGCGGACAGACGGGATGCATCAGCTCCTGTGAGACTATCAGGAGAGGAATAATGAAGCGCACCACTCTTGGCATCTCCCTCCTCCTCGTCCGCCTCTGGCGCAACCTCTCCAGGGAACCCCCAGGCAAGACTGAGCGCCCTGACCTTGCCCGGCCCGCCCACCTCGATCTTGCCGACGAGCTCAAGCTCGTCATCGAGGATACTCAAGATCCTGATCGTCGAGTCCTCGCATGCGATGGCGAGGTGGGAGGACGAGCGCGAGGCGGCGAGCGCAAAGATTGGTGGGAGCGTCGGCAGCGTCGACTGGTGGAGGGAGGGAGGAGGAGATTTTTGAGAGTGGCGGCGGTCGGGCGAGCGCGCGGGGGTCAGCGTTTCCCGTATTGTCGAAGCTCAACACAGGATTGAAAGTAGAGGAAGACACGCACCTTGATCCTACCGACTTCCTTCTTGCCTCCAGGTCCTCCCCATTCCCATTCGACGAGCTCGCTGCCAGTCCCGCCGACGCCGAAGAGCCTGACGCCCTCACTCTGGAGACGGTTGACCTCGCGCTCGGCGCCGGGGAGGTCGTGTGCGTATAGTGAGAGGTCGGAGGGCGAGAGGGTGGTCTGGTGCGTGAAGAGGAGGTGCGAGATGAGGGGGAGGGGCTTGCGGGAGGAGGTGGAGGTTGAGGGAGGGAAGGAGGAAGGGAGAGTCTGTGTTTCGCGAGAGTACAGAAGAAAGTGGATGTTGAAAAGATTATTGTCAGTCTTATTATAAGAAGAAATGCACGGCCCAACGCACCCTCCAAGCGATCCAACCCTGGTGGCCGCCCCAGCACATGAGCTCGACGTCTCCGCTCGCCCTGCCGACGGCGAGGACGCCTCGTTCTGCGCTCGTTCCACCGAACCCAAGAGCAGCAGTATCGAAAGATGGTGGAGTGATGGACAGAGCCGCGACGGGCGTGGGCGACCAGTCGGGGAAGCGGCAGCGGTGGAGGGCTGCAGGTTTCCGCCTGCTCGACGACGACAAGGCGACGGAGGCGACGGGCGAGTCGGGCGAGTCGACTGGCATCATTTCTAGTCGTAACTCGGTGCTCGTTCGTGCTGTTTTGCGAGACCCAAAGTGCGACGCAGGCGAGGAGCTGGAGGACAAGCGACGGCGCTGCAAGTTTTTGCGATCCGGCGCGCGCGCGCGCCACTCTGATCCGTACCACCACGTGTGCACTTTCGCACATACCGACCAGACTTTGCATCAACTCGTACATGATGCCGCCCAGTGCTGAAATTTCGCCCATCTCGACGCCTGCTTCCACCAACGCCGCCCAGTCAACCGGAGCCATGGTGCTGGACTCGGACGCGGTCGAGTCCCAGCTCGCGGGCGCAGGAGGTGAGTCCAACGGCGCTGAAGCTGCGCGCTTTCTTGCTACAAGCTGACCTCTCTTGACAGAAATACCGGCGAGGGCCGTCACTCACGCCAACCTCATCTCGACGCAGGTCGCGACCCAGGTCACGACGCAGATGAAGGCGTACTGTGCGCCGCACTTTAGCTCGATGGCTCGCGTACGTCCGTTCGTCTCTCGTGTCATCGCCATTCCTGACGTATGCCTCCATGTCAAGTGCCAAAACCGCTTCTTCGCCTCCGAGGACGCGCCCGCCACTATGGTCGTCTTGGCCAACGGCGAGGACCCGACCGCTGCTCCCGTACGCTCGCTTTCCTCGCGGTACTGCCCTTGAAACTATATACTTACATCTTAATCATAACAGCACAACTTGCCTCCAATTTCGTTCAAGTCCGACATCACCGCTGGTAATGGAATCTCTCTCGCCCACCTCCGCGCCTACGCCGTCGGGTACGAGCTCGTCGACAATGCGGCTGCAGCGGCGACCCTCACCCGCAACACTTTGAGCAAACTCCGCCTGCCACACATTGACATCAGCTACTAGATGTGTGAGTGTGTCAGTTGGGACTCTCAGTAGAGCGCGTCCTGATCTTGATCCTCCCGTCTAGCTCTCCCTTTCTTTCCCGCTCTTTACACACGAGTTGTGTTCCCCAGTAGTTTTGCTCCTGTTTTTTTTTCTGTTGCTTGTTTTATTGTGCCTGCTTCCCTCCTTCTCTTCCTTTCTTTCCCTCTCCCTCTCTCTCTCTTCGCAAGTGAAATAGACAATGACGTGTTGCACCCCCTTCCCTTCCCCGCCTTGCTCGTTTCGTGGCAGCGACTCTTTGCTAACTCAGAAGCTCCGATCTGGGCGCACGCCACATCCAGGCCCCTCGTCACTTGTGTCAGGAAACAAAAAAATGAGCTCGCATCCGAGCCCTAACGGCCGAGCGAGCGACAAGGGGCTGCGACGATTCCAGGAGCTTTTGTTCGTGCGCTTGCTGGCGTGAGCGGGACCCAAAGTGAGTGAGACCAAAACGAACGTCACGGGTTCTTAGCCACAGTAGCTGTTGAGCTTCGCTCGACAGAAAGGAAATAGTTTGTATAGCAGAACGACGCTTCCAGAGATACGAGAATCCGCACTCAACGCCCAAAACACGAGTGTCCCAAATTGTTCCCCCTCACAAAGACGCCGCCACGCTCTCCTCGTAATCAAAACTGTTCCTTGAAAGCATCTACCTCCCACCAAAATAAACCCCCTCGTCAGCTTCCTTTTCCCCAAGCACCACAGAAGAAAGGAAACCCAGGGATGATACCAATCGAAGCGACGTACCGCCCGCCGAACTAGCGACGCCTTCATAACTCGCTTCATCCGGACCACCACCAACAACGACCTGCGCAGGAATCAAGAGCGCCAACACGAGTCCACTGACGACCCCCAACCACTTGACGGCACTGCCAACGTCCACACTGACGCCCCACACGTTGCCCGTGGCCAACGCCAACCCGACGAGTCCGATACTCCAACTCGCCATGGCGGCACAGGCGGCGACGGTGCGAGCTACAGCGAGGGCGTAGCGCTGAGCTCGTTCGTGAGGCGTTGCGAGGGGGATGCGGAGGAGGAGGGAGGGGAGGAGAAGGGGTCCGCAGATGTAGACGATGAGTCGGCCCGCGTGCTTGATTTCGCGGGTTTTTGAGGGCGTGAGGGCCGAATCGACGACTCGGATCGTGAAGACCTGTGTGGAGTAGTTGGGGACGTGAGTAGGTCTTGAATGGAGGCAAAAAGGGAGGAGACGGACGTAGAGGACTCCATAAACATAATGGAAAATGTTACTGAGGTCCACGAAGATTCCAGGGATGGCGGTAAAGCGAGGCGGCACGAAAATGGTGATCAGAGTGCTGATCTGTAGATGCGAACATACTAGTGAGCTTCCGTCGGTCAAGGCAAAAAAAAAGAAGCAAAACAGGAGCGGGGTGGGACGCACCTGTTTGACGAGCGTGCCCAAGAGCGTGAGGATCGCGAGCATGAAGAGGTTGTCGTCCTTCTCGACCCCGATGTACGTCCTGATCGTCGACACCAACCCCAACACGGTCGAAAGGATCGTCACGACCGCATGGAAGACCTGCCACCCCAGACCAAACAGTTAGTACGGTCGCGGTTCCACAGCCTTTCGGAGCGATGCTCGGCGCACCTGAGTCCGTCGCGTGAACATAGAGGACTGGGATTGAGCACGAATCGAGTAGTACAGCGTCGAGAAGACGGTGAACGACGCGGTGATGACACCAATCACGCCGATCGGGATCGAGTAGCTCTCAAAGTCGGCGCGGGTCACGTCCGACACGGGCATCGCGGTCTGGTTTCCAGTCGGTCGTGGGCTGGGGATCCGTCGCAAAGTCCAAGTTTTGATGTAGTGAAAAGTGTGGGACGAGGGAGGAGGAGGCAGGGCGGAGGGGCGAGGAGGAGGCGTGCAGAGTCAGAGAGCCAAGCCAGGGACGACAGGCGAGCTCCTGGATGAAGGCACACCGCCACGGCCGTACAGGTCTCCGGCCCAGAACTCGTGCAACCTGTGGAAGTGATGTGCGACTCAATTCGATGCAATTAAGAGCAATTGCCTTGCCCTGGAATACCACGGAAAGGTAGAGCGAGGCCGTGCGATGCGCCACGTGGTTGTATTTCCTGTTTCCCTCTACTTCTTCCCCCATTCTAATCGACACCCAGGAACTCGGCCATCCCAATCGCCATCACTTCTATACCTTTCCTAAAGTCCTCCAGAGTCAAGTGCTCATCCTTGTTGTGCACCTGCTCGATGCGGCCAGGACCGTACACCTAAAAGTTGCCACACACCCACGTCAGCCATCAATCGTCTCGCTCGAGAAAACCCCCCGGCCAAATAAAACTCACGATAGTCTGCGGCATCCCGCCTCTCACGAAGAACCTCTGGTCGTCCGATCCAGGACTGCACACGATCCCCGCCGGTTGTCCCAACGCCGTCTCGACGGCGGCTTTGAACACGCGGCAGACTTCGAGGTCCTCGTCGACCCAGACCGGTTCCGTGTGGTAGTTCTCCTCAATCTTGTACTTTACATCTGGAAGGTCCCTGCAAACTGCGGTGAGAGAAGGTGAGGAATGGGTGTCAACATGTGGGCAGGAAGGTGGAGAATTGGGAGGCGCACCTTCATCGAGCACGGCTTGGATCTGGGCTCGTGCTTCGGCGAGAGTCTCGGAAGGCACGAGTCGACGGTCGAATCTCAGCGTCGCGAGATCGGGAACACTGTTCGTATTCGCGCCGGCTTGGAGCACCTGTGGGGTTCGGGAGTCAGGATCATCGGCTACGTGGTGCGGGAGATGGATCACTCACAGTAAACGTGAGAGACGCCTGTCTAGCCTCTGCAGGGATCACTCGCTCGTCGTATTTCCCCACCAGTTGTTTCTGAACAGCCTCGTTGGCTCGCACGACGAACCTGACGGGTTTCGCGAGGAATCAGCGTTGGCGTTGACCAGGCACAAGGAGGGAAGAGGGGCGAGGACGTACGTGGCGGCGTGCACGAGGGCATTGATGCCACGTTGAGGAGTCGCGCCGTGTGAGGCTTTGCCGTGGAAGGTGATGGTGCCCCAGATTGTGCCTGCGAACCATCCATGGGCGTTAGCTGGAGGTTGCGGGCGGGCGTAGACAGAGAAAGCGACGGACCTCGATGACCTAGGCAAACGTTCTGCAAATCTTGCATCAGCTTCTTCAGTTGACCTTAAGATAAAATAAAAGGTTTACAGACCTCAACACACAGCGGTTCAGTGATCACGACAGCATCCACAGTCTCCGGCGACACGTGTTTCTCTTCGACGAGCCAGCCTGCGCCAGCGTTGCGCACGCCGGTCGACTCTTCGTCGACACACCCAGATTGCTCGACGGTGCCCTATGGAGGGACTATGAGCTGTCTCCACCTTCTTTGAAACAGGAGCAGAGCACACCCTCAGCACCAGACCCGCACGCTTGACAGCTTCTGCGGCCCAGATCTGACAGCGACAAGAACAACGTCAGGTGCGGTTTTTGACGCTCTTGGAAGGAAAATCTTGAGAACTTACGCCTGCGGCGATTCCGCCTTTCATATCTGAGACCCCGCGGCCCCAGATCGCGCCGTCGACGACCTCCCCGCCCAAGGGAGGATGAGACCACGTGGTGGGATCCCCGATGGGAACGATGTCGGTGTGTCCACTGAATTGTCTCAACGTTAGACTGGAAGGACCTTTTCATTTACAAAGTCCAACATGACTTGCTTGCTGTTTCGACGTTCAAGGATCATCAGCATCCATCCTTTCTACCTCGTTACATGTGACGAGCAACGATGAGAGTCTGATGGCTCTTCTTGACAGCAGTGACATGCCCAAAAAGTGTGGCTTTAGCACGCCACTTGAGCACGCCACTGTTGACGAGATGAACTGTTCCACACTCATGGACATCGCCGCCGATAACGCACCGCCCGCGAACACCGTTGCCCTCACCCGGCTGGGAGCTCACGAAAGCCGAGGACGGACTCACAAATGGATCGTCTTCTCCCTGACCTTCCCCTCAGCTGTCGTGACCATGACCGGATCCTTGGAGGCACTCTTCCTCGTCGCGACAATGTTGACGCGCTCGTGCCCGGCTTGATCGTGAGGCGCGAGGGCCGCCAAATCCCCACTGTCGACCTCGAGGATCTGGGTTTCGTAACCCAATCCTTTCAGATGGTCGTCCATGAGCATGGCGATGGCTCGATAGTTGATGCCGGGTGGGTTGGTCGTGTCGATCCGGATGAGCTCCTGCGGTTGCGGGGGGTGCCGCGTCGGGACTCGGCTTCAGCTTCTAGTGCGGAAAGAGAGGAGCAGGGAGGAAGGACCTGGAGGAACCCGGTGGCTTCATCGAGAACTTGTGCACTCGCTTTCTTCAGGGCTGCAAGTTGGTCGGAGGTGAGCGGCATCACGCGAGAACGGGGATCTGTTCAGAGCGGCGTGTGGTGTGTGGTGGGGGAGCCGTGAAAGCAGAGCCAGTCAAGGAGGAGGGCGGGCAGGAGCGGCAGGCAGTCGTCCTCCCAACAAAGTTAGAGGAAGAAAATGAACACACAAGGGCAACGGATAGAGCTTAATCTGTCGTGCCGCCGGCAGCTTGGCGCTCTCCGCTTTCTCAAGGTTGCCGCACCCCCGCGCGCGTACGCTTGTTTAGCTCCGACCTCGCGAGCCCGCCCTCCCCACGCATTCCTACAATCTGTGCCGCAAGGATTCAGAGCCAGAGATAACTGATAAGACTGTAGCCGACACTTGCTCACCCTTCTTCACCGTCCGCACCAACCCTCCTCTTGCCCCAACCAGACCACACGCGACCTCGTTTCGCGTCTTTTTTTGAGTCATCGTCGTCAGCTGTTCCAGACTTGGATCCGGCTCCTCTCTCCTCGACTGACAAAGCATTAGTACTCCATAAAGAAACCATGGGGGTATGGGCCAAGACTAGAGCGATCATATGGGGCGAGCCGCCAGAGACCAAGGTGCGTACAAGGACGAACGAGGTTTTCTGCCCTTGCCGGCCGTCAAGGTGGGGTGAGAGCTGACGTGTGATTGCGTGTAGGAGGAGAAGGTGCTATTGTTCAAGATGGATTGGGTGAGCTTCTCTTTCTCCGGTACTATGGCCCGTCCGCTCACGCGTCTTTGCAGTTCATCTTGAGTTGTGAGTTGTTGGACGTCGTCATTGAGACTTTGGAAGGGAGCTGACGTGCGGATGATGATGAAAGATCTCTGCTTGATGTACTTTTCGAACTGTGAGCCTCAATCATCATTGCAGCTCTTTCACTTCTGCTCTAGGGACCCCGAAGTGACGGTCTCTCGATCAAACAGACCTTGACCGCGCGAACCTCTCGAACGCATACGTGAGCGGAATGGTACGTGCATTTCTTCCACATTGACGAAAAACGCCCCCCATCAACATGTCGTTCACTGAATTGCAGAAAGAAGCGCTACACATGGGCGGTTCAGACTACAACCGCGTCAATTCGCTCTTCACGAGCGGATACGGCACGTCGCGGCTCTCCTCTAGACTACACGTAACCCGCACTAATATAAGCCCTTCAAACTCAGTCGTGGGAATGATCCCTCAGAACCTCCTCCTTCACGTCATCCCCGCCCGAATCCTCTTCCCCGCCAACACACGTATGCGCTCCCTGTCCTCCAGCTCGAAACACACGCGCTGACCTTTGCTCTGAGACACACAGTCATTTGGGGATGTCTAACGATGGTGACGGCAGCTGCGAAAAACACGCATCACCTGGAAGTGATTCGGTTCTTCCAAGGCATCGCTGAGGCTTCGACTTTCGTTGGTGCTGTGCGTTGTTTCGTCCCTGATCAGAGCGACATCGTCACCCCGGCTGAGTCTCGTTTTTTTTTCTTGCTAGCACTACATAATGGGAAGTTGGTACAAAGAGCACGAACTCGGGAAGCGCGGTGCCATCTTCTCCAGTTCTGCTCAGATCGCGACTATGTCCGTCACCCCTCTCCTCTTCGCTATCGTGCGGTGCTCGTTGCTGACGCGCTGTATTGGACCACAGCTTCTCCGGTGTTCTTCAAGCGAGCATTTACAACAACCTCGATGGTCATGCTGGACTCGCTGGCTTCCAGTGGCTTTTCGTGAGTCCACTATTCCTCGCTCTGAGCGAGCCAGGGCTGACGTGTACCGCCCGCAACAGATCATCTGTCCGTGCTCCCGCTTCTGAAACTCACACGGAGTGTACGCTGACCGTTTCCAACAGGTGGACTTATTACCGTCCCAATGGCGATCTACGGCTACCTCCTGTTCCCCGACACGCCGCAAACGACCAAAGCGTGGTGGCTCACCGCTTCCGAACGCCAGCTCGCGATCGACCGCCTCCCCCCCAAGCCCGTCACGAAGCTCGACTTTACGGTGTTCAAACGTGTGCTTGGGCACTGGAGGTGGTATGTCATGAGTATTATCTGGTGAGTGTTGCTTGGGCACCTGAAAGGAGAGGAAGGAAGGGGTTTGCTGAGAGCGGATGCAGGATTATTGGAGGCGAGCTGGAGTCGATTGGAGCGAATGCGATTATGGCGCTGTGGATGAAGACGCAAACGGTGAATGGATTGCCGAGGTGGACCGTGTCGGACTACAACTACTATCGTGAGTTCGAACGCTGTCCCGGAGGTGGAAGCAGTGGGCCTGACGTGGTCGCCATCTCTTCTTTAGCGGCCGGCGGGACGGCTGTAGCTATTGCGGCACTGCTCGCCACGGCGATTTGGACGGACTACACTGCGAAGCGGTATGTCTGCTTTGGTCCCTCCCGATTATTCCAGCGGTGACTGACCCCCCTCTCCCTCATCTTCGTCGCACACAGGTACCAAGTCAACATCCTCATCGCCGCGTCCATCATCATCTCCTCCGCGATCCTTCTCGCCAACCCAGCCTCCACGGGCGCCAAGTTCTTTGCGTTCTACTTGTCTGGTGTCTCTTACAGCGGTCAGGCGAGGTGCGTAGATGCACTTCTTTTAGCTGATGCTCCGAGCATGGAAGCACCGGGAACTGAAGTCGGTTCCGCACGACCAGCAACTTTGCCTGGGCGAATGACTTGACGAGGGGAGATGATCAGGAGAGGAGTATAATCCTCGCTTCGATGAACAGTGCGCTCTCTATTTCTCCCCACCACCCCTCCGCTCGAAGATTCCCTTCTCACGCGTTCCCTATCCACCAGTGTGGTCCAACGTGTTCAACGCCTGGTGGACCCTGATCTTCTGGCGAGCGTCAGACGCGCCCCGCTGGAAGCGAGGGTACATCTCCATGCTCGTCCTCTCGCCGCTCATTGTCGTGATGACGTGCGTAGCGTATGTGCTTCAGAGGAGGGACGAGAGGAATAAAGTCGAGGAGGTCGTGGGAGGGTCGGAGGTGGACGCGGAGATGAATACTGAGGCGGAGAAGAGTAAAAGTGGGGGCGAGTTTTGATGTAGTGACGGGGAGAGGGGGGTCGGTCAGTGCCTGTACCAGTATAATGTCAGTACACGTGTGTGGTCTCTCTCGGAACCTGTTCTTGGATCCCCTCCGCTGCGGGGTTCGAGCTGGAACGATTTTTCAAGCATCCGGACTGGTTCTCTTCCTCCCATTCTATCCTCTTTATTTCACGATGGACCGTTCACTGGCGCACGAACAGCTACACGCCGAAGCCGAGCTCTCCACCATACAGCCTGGTGCTCCCTCGACCGAACTCGACGCCTCCCCCGAACCGACCTACACCATCATCGCCCGCTCGACCACCTTCACTCTCACGCTCTCCCAAATCTCCTTCGACTCGCCCAACTTCTTCACCTCTGCGTTCCTCGACCACGACTTTACTGAAGCCACCACCCGGACTCTACGAACCGATCGGAGCCCCGCGCTGTTCGCCATCATCGTCGAGTATTTGGCGGGGTACGAGGTGCTCCCTCTTGCTGGAGGAGGAGAGCTATCAGCAGAAACACAGACGAAGAACCTCCAGAAAGACGCAGAGTACTTTGGGCTGGACGGGTTGAGCAGGCAGTGTCGGAAGGCGTTGGTCGCGATGCGGTTCCCAAGAGCGACTTTGCCGCTGAAGTTCACGAACTACTCCGAGATGATCCACTGGGAAGACTTGCTCTCTGGAGCTCTCAAAGTAGAGGTCCCAGAAGAGGGAGGGCCCGCGAGGATTGCTGGGGTGGAAGGGACGCCGATTGTGTGCGCTACGAACGTGGCTTGCTCGTAAGCGGAGCAGGCCTTTTCGGGTTTCGGTGTTGCAAACCAACTGACGTGTGAAGTCCTGGCTATTTATTTACCAGGTTTTCTTTCCTCCACTCAGTGCGCAGAGGGGATGTCACCCCGTCGCTGGAACTCGACGACGACGCTGCGTCTGACTGGTCCCTGGCCTCCTTCACGACTCACCATTTCGACAGCGCAACTCTGCTCGATGCCGAGATCGAAATTGGAGGCTAACTAGGGACCGTGTCAAAACTTTGCGACGCCACGAGAATTTACTCAAGAGACGCGTTCCCAGTTGGGGTCCACGTGCCTAGACTGAAGTACCATGGCATGCACATGGGAGACGAACACTGGCGCGCGGACATGCCGGTTGTGGCTCAAGAACTCTACTTTGAGCTTCTTGCTATTATTGAAACGGACGAAGAGGGTGGGGACAAGAGGTGCCTCACGCTGAAGCTCGTGTTGGGGCGTTTCGTGCTCAGGGAGGCGGTCTTGCGGAACGCGTTGCGACCGGGTGCTACTCGTACGTCGTCCTTTTTTCACCATTATTGGGTTCCATGAGACTGATATTTTGATGGGGGCCGTTCTTCCCAAGTGCACTGGTGATGGCGTCCACTCGTGCGGACGTACGCTGCAGCCGCAGAAGAGAGACGTAGCGAAGGTTTCTCTTGCTTGTTGGTCGAAAAAGGCCTAGGAGAGAGAGAGGAGAATTATTATTTTTTTGCAAACGAGCCTGTGTTGAACCTATGTACTGTATGGATTATTGATTCTCGTCGTTCCCCGACCACACGCCACGTGTTTGATTTCCGGGAACTTGCGTTCCGGCGCCGCCGCCGATCTCACCACTCAAGGCGCCCCACCTCCGGGCCTTCGCCTCTCTCGCTCCTCCCTTCCTCCCTCGCACAACTCGCACGAATGTCGCTGCTCAAGCTCAGGACGAACAAATCTCTCTTTGTCGACATCACGCCGTGCTCCTCCTCCTCCTCCTCGCCTCCCACTCTGCTGTTCCTCCACGGCCTCGGCAGCTCGCACTCGTTCTACGAAGCGCCTCTGAGCTTGGTCCCAGAACTCAAGGAAAAGTACAGAGTTGTGAGGTATGATTTCGATGGACATGGATTGAGTCCAGTCAGTGAGGGACCGGCGGTGACGATTGAGGCGTTGGCCGAGGACGCGAAGGCGGTGTTGGACGAGTTGGGGGTCACTAGGGCCGGTGTCGTCGGTGAGTGACATTTGTTGTTGGATTTTATAAAGAGTGATTGGAAGAGCTAATGGGTGTGGAATGACAGGCCACAGCATGTCGGGCATCGTCGCGCTCACCCTCGCGGCCAAGTACCCGGACCTAGTCTCGGACCTCTGTTTGTCCCCGTTCCACCATTCCAAACCCCCTTCTAAACTCACACCTCCTCCTCTTTACTAGTCCTGATCGGCCCCATCAAAGCTCCCGACGCCGCGACGAAAGACGTGATGCTCACCCGAGCGTCGACGGTGCGCCAATCCGGCCTCGAGGCCCTCGTCTCGTCCATCACCGCTTCGGCCCTATCCGCGCACACGAAATCGACTTCGCCCCTCTCGGCCGCTCTGGTTCGTACGCTCGTGTTGGGGACCAAAGTCGAGGGGTACGCGAGGGCGTGCGAGGCGATCGCGAGTGCGAGAGACCCAGACTGGGACAGGATCACGGCGAGGACGTTGGTGGTGAGGGGGGAGGAGGATTATATGAGTAAGAGGGAGACGGTCGAGTTGATGAGGGACAAGGTCAAGGGGGCGAAGGTGGTCGAGACGAGGAACGTTGGGCACTGGAATGCGGTCGAGGATCCGAAGAGCGTGGCCGACTTGTTGAAGGAGTTTTTCCTGTAGGTAAGAGGGGCTTGTCTATGTGGATGGAATGGAATGGAAGCTAGCTATTCTGCATGTTGTGAGAAGGAGGAAGGCTTACGTGGCAACTTTGTCGGTCAAACGCGAAGCCGATGGTTGGGGGAGCAGGGAGGCAGTGCTACCTACTCGCTCACGTGTCCTTCCAAATTCGAGGGTGACCAGTTTGTCTCTTGTCGAGGTTACGCAACCACGTCAACAGAGGGCGGCGGTTTCGATCGCAACGCGGGCCCTGGCTTGGGCTTGGAGGGATAAGCCTTGGCGTCGACGTGGTTTGTGGGTGAGCGGGTGGGTGTTGCTTTGGTTGTTTGGACGGTGCTGGGAGGATGCAGGTCAGTATAGTCAAATTAGAGGACATTGTTTTCGATCTACGCAAGATCCAAATTGGCGACAAAGGGCCGGACAAAGGCGACGAAAAAAGGGGGAAAGAAAGTCGGGTATAGGGGGCTGATTTACACCGCCTCTTTGGCCGCAAGCGTGAAGTTCCAGCCTTGGCACGCGGGTACTGGCCTCTGGCGCCCGCCCGCCCTCCTCCTCCTCCTCCTCCTTCTGCTCCCGCTCCATCCTCGCAAACATTGCAGCAAAGTCTGAAGGCAAGGGCACAGAGATGGCGCCACTCGAAGTCCCGACGATCGTGACTTCGTCCGACTCTCGCCCCTCGACTCCCACCAACGCCACTTCTTCGTCCCAACAGCCCCAGCCGGGCAACTCGCCCACCTCGCCGCCGCCGACTTTTGAAATCTCGCCCGCTGACGACGACGAGCACGACCACGAGTGGGACGACAGGTTCGACGGGGCTGACGGTGAGGGATCGCCGAAAGCGGGTGACGAAAGAAGGGGATCGGACGCGACCATGCCGCCGAGCCCGACCGCTGCCAGACACCAGAGCAGTCTGGGACTCCGGGAGAACCTCGACGTGAGTCACTCTGCTCTTCGTTCAACATGGCGTCTGGAACTGTGGCAAGGACGGGGGCTAGCTGAGTAGAGAGAGAAAAGTCGGACGAGGGCGAAGGTGCGGGAAGCGGGCCTGGGTTTCAGGTGCTTCCAGTTCGAGGAACCTCCTGAACGCGCTTCGTCCTTGGCGGGTCCTCACGCTTGGACGTCGGAGGGAAGCGTGTGCTGTCAGAAGATGATGATAGAATTGCCACTTGACGTTGTGGTGGCTGAGTTGTCCCGGGATGTAGGAGGTTGGGGAGGAGTACGCCCGTTGTGGTTTGGGCTTGGCTCATCGTGACCCCGTCCTCGAGTCTGGAGCCACCATTAGCTTGGTTGAACATGCACCAAGAACTTTTGCTGACTATCCTGACCAACCACGACAGACGGACGCGAAACGCCAGCTCCGAGACGCGGAGGTCCACTCCCTGGGCGTCGCTCCTTCAACGACCGCCTACTCGTCCGACGACCAGCACTCGAAACACAACCGTCGCCCTTCCGCCGCCCTCTCGTTCGCGTCCACCATCCCCGACACGAGCGACGACCACCGCCACAAGGAAGGTCTCGAGCACGGAACCGGAGACAACAATGCCGGATCGAGAACCGACGATGGTGCCGAGGGAGCCAAGGACGACGACAAGCCCGCATGGACGTTCTTTGGCGTGTTCAGGAGGAGGGAGAAGCCGCCTCCGACGCCGAGAGTCCGACCGGATCCTTCGCCGGAGGAGATGGCGCCGTTCGCGCTGGACCTCACCCCGTCGGGCTTGTACGGCTTGATTGACCCCAAGAGCGTCGAGCACCTCGACAAGCTCGGTGGGATCAAGGGGCTGATGAGTGGACTCAAGACGGATAGGAAGAAGGGGTTGAGTGGAGAGGGTGGTGAGGGAGATGTCCCGCTCGAGGAGCGAGTGAGGGTGTATGGAGTGAACCGCACGCCGACGAAGAAGACCAAGAGTCTCTTGCAGCTCATGTGGATGGCGTACCAGGACAAGGTCTTGGTGAGTGTCTTGATTTTTGCTCGTATGGCGGACGGAAGGTTGGGATTATCGGAGAGTATCCAGCTAATGCGACACCACCTCACAGCTCATCCTCTCCGTCGCCGCCATCGTCTCCCTCGCTCTCGGTCTTTACCAGGACCTCGGCACCCCACCAGACACCTACGAATCCACGTCTTGCGCCAACAACCTCTGTACCGAGCCTCAAGTCGACTGGGTCGAAGGCGTCGCCATCACCATCGCGATCCTCATCGTCGTCCTCGTCGGAGCCGTCAACGACTGGCAGAAGGAGCGTCAGTTCCAGAAGCTCAACGCGCAGAAGGAGGAGAGGAACGTCAAGGTCATCAGGAACGGCGGGGAGCGACTCATGAGCGTGTACGATGTCGTCGTCGGAGACGTCCTCATCGTCGAGCCGGGAGAGATTGTGCCCGTCGACGGAGTCTTCCTTTCGGGTCACAACGTCAAGTGTGATGAGAGTGGTGCGACGGGTGAGAGTGATGCGGTTAGGAAGGTCAGCTATGAGGAGCTGAAGGATGAGACTGTCGAGACGAAGAAGGCGGATTGTTTCTTGATCTCTGGGAGTAAGGTGTTGGAGGGCGTTGGGAGCTACGTCGTTACGGGCGTCGGAGAGAGCTCGTTCCATGGCAGGTTGATGATGGGTGCGTTCATTCCTAGAAGTGTTCCTTTCGGTGACTGGTAGCTGATTCGAGACCAATACAGCTCTCCAAGGCGACACGGAGGAGACGCCGCTTCAGCTGAAGCTCAACGCGCTCGCCGAACTTATCGCCAAGCTCGGTTCCGCCGCTGGTCTTCTCCTCTTTGGCGCCCTCATGATCCGCTTCTTCGTCCAGCTCGCTACCGTCAAGGGCCAGTAAGTTGTTCTGGCTGACGTGATGAACTCGAGTGCGAAGGTTCTGACGTGTCGCCTTCTTTTCAAGGAGCGCCAACGACAAGGCCCAGAACTTTATCCAGATTCTCATCATTGCCGTCACTATCGTACGTCCTTTTCTTTTGGCATTCCTAGGTAGTGTCAAATTAATCATTCCCACTGTAGGTCGTCGTCGCCGTTCCCGAAGGACTCCCTCTCGCCGTCACGCTCGCCCTCGCTTTCGCCACTCGCCGAATGACCAAGCAGAACCTCCTCGTCCGAGTCCTCGGCGCCTGTGAGACCATGGCCAACGCGACCGTCATTTGCACCGACAAGACCGGCACGCTCACGACCAACAAGATGTCGGTCGTCGCTGGCTCGATCGGAGTTCACCTCAAGTTCGCTGATCGACTCGCCGAGAACGCGTCGCGGACCAACGCGAATGATGACGCCGATCCCGCCGAGGAGAAGGAGAAGGACGAGAAGACCGAGAAGAAGGAGGTTGTTCAGCCCCGATCTGGACGCCTCGACTTCTCGACCGACATGACGGAGATCAACAAGCACATCTCGTCGCCTCTTCGCCGCTTGCTCAACGACTCGATCGCGATCAACTCGACTGCGTTCGAGGGCGAGGACGAGCACGGTACCCTCGGTGGCTTTGTCGGATCCAAGACGGAGACGGCGTTGCTCTCGTTCGCCAAGGCGCAGGAGTGGGAGGATTACAAGGCGACAAGGGACGGCGCCAAGGTCGTTCAGATGATCCCGTTCAGCTCGGAGAGGAAGGCCATGGGCGTCGTCATTGAGCTTCCGGGTGGTGGGTACCGACTGCTGCTCAAGGGAGCCAGTGAGGTGCTCGCCAAGGTCTCGAACCGACATGTCGTCGTCACGGAGAACCTCGAGGAGTCGGCCGAGAGTGCGTCGAGCACGACGGTCCCGACGGAGGAGTTCAATGACGAGACTCGTTCCAACATCTGTTTGTTGCTTCCTTTTTCTTCTTCAACTTGAAGCGAATTTGACTGAAGGTTCTCTTTCCAGCGCGCACCATCATCTTCTACGCCAACCAGTCGCTCCGTACCATCGCTCTCTGCTCGCGCGACCTCCCGAGGTGGCCGCCTCTCGGTGCCAAGAAGGACGAAGACGGGGACATTGCTTGGGATGACCTCGCTCGCGACCTCACTCTTGTCGCCATCACCGCCATCGAAGATCCGCTTCGTGAGGGCGTTACTCAGGCCGTCGCGACCTGTCAGGGAGCTGGAGTCATGGTCAAGATGTGCACTGGGTGGGTGGGAGGTTTATTCTTTGTCGGTGAACCAGCGTGGCTGACCTGAAGTTGTTTAGTGACAACGTCCTCACTGCTCGATCGATCGCGCTGCAGTGCGGCATCTTCACGCCTGGAGGAGTCATCATGGAGGGACCCGTCTTCAGGAAGCTCACGACTTCGGAGCGCGACACGATCATCCCTCGTCTTCAGGTCCTCGCTCGTTCGTCGCCCGAGGACAAGAAGATCCTCGTCGAGCACCTCAAGGGCATGGGTGAGGTCGTTGGTGTTTCCGGTGATGGATCGAACGATGCGCCGGCGCTCAAGACTGCCAACGTTGGGTTCTCGTGAGTGGCTTCGTCTTCGTCGATTCTGGCTCGCGTTCTGACCGCTCTTCTACTCGTTCAGCATGGGAATCGCGGGAACCGAGGTCGCCAAGGAGGCCAGTGACATCGTCGGTGAGTGAAGAACCGTACTTCTTTCTCGACTCATACTAATTTGAGTGCTTCTCTAGTCATGGATGACAACTTCTCGAGCATGGTCACCGCCATCATGTGGGGACGTTGCGTAAACGATTCCGTCAAGAAGTTTCTTCAGGTGAGTGCTTGCTTTCTTCCTAAGCGTTTTGTCCGCATCTCAGCACTGACATTTCTTCATCAGTTCCAAATCTCCGTCAACATTACCGCCGTCGTCATCACGTTCATTACCGCTGTCGCCTCGTCGAGCGAGGAGTCGGTTCTCACTGCTGTGCAGCTCCTCTGGTGCGTTCTTGCCCAACACTTCTGTCAAACTCCTGAACTAACCATATTCTCACAACAGGGTCAACTTGATCATGGACACATTCGCCGCCCTCGCCCTCGCTACCGACCCTGCCGACCCCGAGTCGCTCAAGCGCAAGCCCGATCGCAAGACCGCGCCCCTCATCACCGTCCAGATGTGGATGATGATTATCGGCCAGGCCATCTTCCAGATCATCGTCGCTCTCGTTCTCCACTTTGCTGGACCTCAAATCTTCAGGTTTAAGTATGGCGACACGGCAACTGAGATTTTGCAGGACGACGACCTCAAGACTGTGCGCTCGCTCGCCCTTCTCCGCTTCTTGCCGTCTCCATCGCTGACGCCGTCGTTCCACAGCTCGTTTTCAACACTTTCGTCTTCTGTCAGATCTTCAACCAGCTTAAGTGAGTCTTTAGCTTGCGTCAGCTATGGACGATGAAAACTGACACCCCGAGATCTCAGTGCTCGTCGTCTCGACCGTGGTCTCAACGTCTTCGTCGGCATTCTCAAGAACTACTATTTCTTGGCTATCTTCTGCATCAGTACGTTGCAAATTTTTTACCCTGTTGCCCCGACCGCTACTGACGAGTCACCTTTCGCAGTGGTCGGTGGTCAGGCCATCATCGTCGAATTCGGTGGCGCCGCGTTCCAAGTCAAGAGCATCGGCTGGCGCGATTGGGTCATTTCGATCATCGTCGGAGCGCTCTCGCTGCCACTCGCCGTCCTCATTCGTCTCTTGCCTCCTGGACCGTTTGAGCGCTTCATGATCAAGTGGAAGCTCTATCCCGATCCCAACGCCAAGCTTCCTACCGAGTCGCCGGCTTCTGAGGAGCAACAATGGAATGAGGGTGAGCCCTAATCTTGATCGTTTTCCTTTTCTGCAGTACTGATGTGTGTATGGCTTGTCTCTAGGCATCAGCAAGGTCATCGACAACCTCAACACTTACAGCAAGATTCGCGGCGGTCGCATGCGCAGCTCGAGCATCGTTCGCAAGAGTCGCTCTTCTCAGATGAAGCAGCACGAGTGAGTTTCTCCCTCTTTCATTTCAATTGGTGGATCATCGCTGACGAATCCGGTGCAGCATTCACCCCACGTCGTTGCTCGCCATGGTCCCGTCTCTCGTCTTCTCGTCTGTCGGAGCCGGGTGGCGTCCTCAGGAGGGTTCGCTGTCCGACCCCGCTGGCGCCGATCCCTCGAAGTCTTCCGTTCAACTGTTCAGTGGAAATATCAGTGTACACCCTGTACGTCGCCTCTGTCTTCGCCCGTTACACGTGGAGTTGGTTGGCTAACCCAGGCATCGTTTGTGATTGTAGGACACGGACAAAAACGATCCTCTCGCCCAGCGCTTCAACAACAGCAAGCCTGGTGGTCGATCCGGTGGTCACTCGAGGCAGCCGAGCACCGCCTCGGCCGTTTCAGGCCACTCGCGCTCGAGCAGTCTCGCCGTGCCCACCTTCGGGCCAGGCGGGACGCTCTCGCCCCCTTCCCCTTCTCACTCGTAGATACCTTCTTTCCTGGGAGATGCACGCTTCTCCCACGGGGGAATTTCTGAGCTTTACGTACCCCCTTTTTGTCACCTACTACGCACCCCCTCTACGCACTCCGTTGTACCACTATCAACGTTACCCCCACTGGTTGTACGACTACAAGTTACCCCCCTTTTTTGCTCTTTCTTTTTTTGATGAGGAAATACACGAGACGCCTGAGATATGGCAGAGTTCACCTTCCGACGCCTTCTGTGTGTGAGAGTTGGCCGAGAGCTTGGCTCGTGCCTTTTGATCGTCCACGGGCATTGAGATAGTAACAAGTTTCACTCATTTCTCACACGACATCTCGCCACTGGTGCCGATAAAGCCTGCGCCGAAATTAGCATCAAATTCGAGGTCGAGACCTAGGGGAACGGCTATTTCGAGCGTACAGAGAGGCCCGCGCCCCGTTGATGAGGGATCGACCGCGCCCCACCTTCTCCTCTCTTTCCTTTCTACCACACACATCAATTTCCACCCCCAGCTTTCACTCAAGACATGTCCGAGTACGTTCAGGAAGTAAGTCGGCCACCTTCTGTCCTCTTTCCAACACGTGCATGAACACTGTGCTTCTTGTGACGGTGCACAACCCCCTTCTACGTTGTCGGCACCTACGAACTTACAAAACTACTCCCTCTAACAATCAATCAGGCCGAGCAGTTTGCCAACTCGACCGAGGGCAAAGCCATCATCGCGGGCGTCGAGGGCGAGATGGTGTGTTCCCTTTTCCTTCCCCAGCTACAACCCGCTCACACCTCCCATGATGATCAGGGCATGAACTCGAGCGAAGCTGGGTTCATCTCGGCTGCCGACTCCGCTGCGCAAGGTGGAGGATTCGTCCAGGAGGCTGAGAGCTTCGTCGAGTCGTCTGCTGGCGAGGTGCGTTTTGGTTCCCTGTCAGTTGGGGTGGTCGAAGTCGGTGGGGGGCCTGAGCGTTCTATTTCTTATGAGTACAGGCGCTTGTCAAGGAGTTTATCTGAACCAAGGCTATGGACCTAGAGGGCTGCCATGAATCAAAGAAAAGTCTGGGAATTGAGATGGTCCTCTTGCAGCATTTTGTGGCGTTGTACCTTCGGCTTCTGGGGGCTCTTTCGAGTAACATCCAATATGTACTCAGATCATAGCAGACGTGGGACTCTTGATGTTGGTGTATGAGGTGCTAGATTGTTGCGGAGCATCTGTCCAAGCGGATGACGTGGTCTTGATGCCAACAGCTCCCATTGAGGTCAATCTGCTGACCAAACATCGCCATTGCAAAGGTTTTGGATAACAATCGATCTTTAAATGTATCACAGTGCTTGTCTCAGTGCCCCCGCTTGAGTCAAGAACCTCCCAAAGACCAGCCTGAGCTCCAACGACACGTTCCCGCTCCTAACATCCCGCTCAAACACCGGTGCCGTGAAGTACAAGCTCTTCGCAAATAGCTTTACCACTCCAGATTCCCACGAATCTCCTCGTTCAGGTTCTGGGAGGGCCAACGTGGCGAACGGCGAAGACTGCATCCCCGGTCGGTGGAGGATGCTGATCGCAATGTCGCGCGCTGTGCCGAGAACCGAGTTGATCTCCAGTAGTACCGTTTCTGGCCCGGACCTTTCCAAGAAATCAACGCTGAAGATCTGCTCGAAGTTTGGCTTGACAGAGTGGTTCCCGATGGCGAGAGAGGGGAGATGCGTGTCTGACGCCGTCTTCCTCAAATTGATGGAGCAGTCCAGGCTGTCTTGCATCCATGAGCTTATCCTGGAGTCTCGAGTCAGCCTCAACACATACGGCTTTTCTGGAAACACACTGACGAGCATGTCACGTTCTCAAGCACGAATAGCACGTCCGAGTCCCCCTCAGCCTGACCAGCGATCCTTGCCCTCGTCTCGGGCGCCCAGTCCTTCACGCTCTCCGGTACCTCAAACTTCACTTTCCCCTTGCTCACATCTTCCCAAAGCACAAGCTTCGAGAACCCGGTCGCCTCGAACGGCAGCGCTGTCGTGCCTCTCGCGGCCGTCCATAACTTTGCCCTGAGCTCGTCCAACCCGAAATACTCGGCGTCGGCCATCAGATTGACCATGGCTGCTTCAACAGACATATTTGGGAAAGCGCCCTGGTACAGCGGGAGCACCTCGTAGGCCGAGAGATGGTCGACAATGATGCGGAACAGGTCTGGATGCCGGTCGGAAAGTCGGAGAGTGCGGGAGGACGACTCGGAGAAGTCGTGGTCGAGGAATGCGGCGGTGAAGAAGTTTGGCGAGTCGGTTTCGAGCTGAGCGCGGGTCAGGTGGAACGTCTGGGAGCGGACGACGACGGTGTACTCGTCGGCGTCTGGAGCGGCGGAGCTGGCAGTGGCGGCGGGAGCTGTGGTGGGGGTGAATAAATGGCCAACAATTCCTTCTTAGAGCTATGACTTACTCATGTGACTGTCCATGATTCAAGCAATGTTTGATCGTGATGGTTCTGAACCAAGCCATCAAAGTCCAGGGACTTTCTTCCCCGCGTTTGCGCCAACAAGCTCCGCCTTCCAAGTTCCGCCTCCGCCTATTCCTGCTCTAGACCACAATTCTCACCATTTTCACTAAGCAATGCTCGTAACAGAAGGCTTTCAACAAACACCTTACGCCCTTCCGCCGTTCTACGAGTCTGACGAAGCGCTCGTCGCACTGCTGAAGCGCCTCCTCCCCGCCGACTTGTTTACGCGCGTCGATAGGGAGTGTAAAACGTTCCAGGACAGGTTGGCGGGCCGTGAGTCTATTCCCTCATTTCTTTCACTATACTTAGCTACTGGAGGCGAGAAGAGGCAGCTAATGGTGTAAACTGTTGAGGCTCAACAGCCATCCACGAAGCAGCCTTGCTCGCGGATGGCGTCGACAAGGAAGCGACGCTCACTCAGTACGACCACTGGGGTCGGAGGGTCGACGTGCTGAAGACCAGTGAGGGATGGAGGAAGCTCAAAGCAATCGCTCAGCAGGAAGGGTGAGCATTCGTGCGAGGAATGAGGGCCGCGCAGACCTCGGTACTGACGGCTGCTTGGGATGCCGGTCGGCCGGGCTGTGGATCAGATACGTGTCCATTTTTGCGGAAAGGAAGGAGGGACAGTTTTCCAGGATCTATGGGTTTGCTAAGGTTTGCTTCATCGAGTCTGTTCCCTGTTTCAGTCCACTGACGTGGAGCCCTCCAGATCTACCTCTTTGTGCCGGAATCTCGATGTGACTTTGCTTCCTTCTCGATCATCAGACTTCCGCTGATCCCACCTATTTACAGACGTTGGATGCCCACTATCAATGACGGACGGTACCTCTCTAGCACCTACTTCCTCTCCTTCTTCTCTCTGATCACCCCTCACGCCCAGGCTGCGCACGTGTCCTCGAGCTATTTGGCACCCCAGAAATGAAGCGCGACGTCCTCCCCCTCGTCGCTAGCTCGGACCCTACCATCGCGTGGTCTGCTGGGCAGTGGATGACGGAGAAACCCGGAGGGTCGGACGTTTCGCTGACAGAGACTGTCGCGAGGAGGGTTCAAACGAGTGGGACGCCGGCGCCAGGGGACGCGTATGTGCTCGATGGGTTCAAGTGGTGCGTTTCCGTTCTCTTTAATCCTGTTTAAGGGAAGAACCTGATTTGATTGTATAATGTAGGTTCTCGTCAGCTACAGACGGCAACGTGTCCCTCGCTCTTGCTCGTACTGGGGAAGGCAAAGGCGCTCGCGGCCTCAGCCTCTTCCTCATCAAGCTGCGTGACCCCTCCGGCGGCCCCAACGGGATTCACGTCCACCGCATGAAAAAGAAGTACGGCACCCTCGTACGTCCCCTTCCCTCCCACAAACCACAGCCCGAAGCACAGTGACTAACCATCGAGGCCACCAGAGCGTCCCGACCGCCGAGCTCTCCCTCTCCGGCACGATCGGCCACCTCGTCGGCGAGGCCGGCAAAGGCGTCCAAACCATCTCCACGGTCCTCAACATCACTCGTCTCCACTCGGCCATCTCCTCAATCTCCCAACTCCGTCGCGGACTGTCCATCGCCAAAGCGTTCGCGCTCGTCCGCCACGTGGGTGGCGAAGCTGGGTCCCTGCTCGCGGATTCGGAGCTGCATACGAGCACGCTGGTCAAAGTCGAGGTGTTGCAGAGGGCGCTGATGCAGTTGACATTCGAAGCGGTTAGGCTGATGGGGAGGCAGGAAGTGGGAGTGCTCAGAGAGGGGGAGGAATGGAGGTTGCGACTGATGACGCCGGTGGTCAAGGCGTTTTGCTCGTTCTTTGCTGTTCAGGAACTGCCAAACTTGATGGAGAGTCTAGGAGGGCAGGGTTATATGGTTGAGAACGAGTTTGCGAGGTGAGTGGGAGGTTGAAGTGGTGGGTCACTGACTGGTCTGACGCGTGCTTGGTGATTAGGTTGATTGCGGATGCTTCGGTCGAAAAAATCTGGGAAGGGTGAGATTGCCGTTTAGCTGGTTGAGGATAGTAACTGATCTGAGGCGGCAGGACCACAAACGTCCTGGCGCTCGACGTCGTTCGTGTCATTGAAAAATCCAAGGGGGCCGCGATCAAGGCGTTCGTCGACGTACGTCCTGCTCCTTTCTCTAAGTACACACTCGACTCACACTTCTTTCACATTCATCAGTGGGCCACCTCCGTGCTATCCTCCACCACCTCCCTGCACCTCAACTCCGTCACCCAAATCCTCACCTCCAACCTCTCCCTCCTCGTCCGCGCCTCCGAGACCTACCTCTCCACCACTCCCCCCGACCCGCGCCTATCCCGTCACCTCCTCTTCCTCATCGGATACCTCTCCTCCTCCATTTCTCTCCTCGAACAAGCTATTTGGTCAGAAAACCGACCAGGGGAGGATGCGTTCGGGGATAAAGAGGTCGTGAAGAGGTGGATTGGGAGTGGGGAGCTTGAGGAGGTCGGGAGGAAGATGAGGGGTTTGATGGGAGGGGAGATGAGGGATTTGGCGGAGGAGAGGGCGGTGGAGAAGGAGTTGGTGTATGGGAGGGTGAGGTATCGGGAGAGTAAGCTGTGATTCAGGATTTGTGGTCTGCCTTGAGCACTTTTCCTACTTCGCTGTTTGAAATTGAGTGCTCAAAGTGCCGAAACCAATTCCTTTTACCGATTCCAACAATGAAAAACCAAGCCAGAGTACCAGCCCCAATACATCCAACTAAGCACCAAGGTCCCCAACAACAACACACGACACGACCTCGCCTTTCGCGATTTTCGTCTCCTCGCCCTCCTTCAACGCCGGCAACTCGATCAACCCGTTTGTGACAGCGAGACTGACAGTCCGACTCGATCTCTGGCCACCAGTCGAGACGGCTAGGAGGGACGCGCCTGATTTCGCGTAGTCGGGGTTCGGGCGCAGCCAGACGCGGTGGTACTCCGGTCGAGGGTCGAGGTACATGTCCGAGGTGATCTATCCATGAAAATCTTGAACTCAGCCTCTGGTGTGCGCGTAAGACTCAAGCAGAAAAGACGCACCTGAACTGGAACACGAGGCAGCTCCCATTCTGCTTGCTTCCGCCCCTCCATCTTCCTCAACGCGGGCAGGACAAAGACGAAGAAGGTGACGAGCGCGCTCGCTGGGTTACCGGGCAACGCGAAGACGAGTTTGGGGTCGTCGCTCGGCGCCATAGGGTGAGGTGGGAGGGTTGCGAAGGTGGTAGGTTTGCTGTGGAGGGCCCGAGGTGAGGCCACGTTTCCCGACCAAGCAGGAAGGAAAGGACAAACCCAGGTTTCATCGAGACACGACCAAAGTGGATCGTCCCGTTCAACTCTTGCTCAATACACGGCTTGAGAAGGTCGCCAACGCCCATACTCGTCCCGCCGGTAGTGATGACAACGTCGGCCTGCTCCGCTCCCCGCTTCAGTGCAGCTTTCGTCTCGGCCATCGTGTCTCCAATGATGCCCAAATCGATGGTATCGAAATGGAGGTGCTGAAGTATGGAGATGAGGGAAGGACGATTTGAGTCGGGGATGGAAGAGAACGAGGAAGTGGGCTTCGTTGTTGTGTCTTGGATCGAGACGAGTTCGTTGCCGGTTGAGAGCACGGCGACGGTCGGTCGACGGTACACTTGGGCCTGCGAGAAAAAAATTCAGACCATCAGATCAATGAAATAAGTGAGAATGAAAGTCTCGGAACCCACGGATCGTCTTCCCACGAACGCGAGCGTGCCCAACTCCCCACCCACGGCAGACACCACGTCACCAGCCTCCAGCACCTTCTCCCCAACCTTCACATCACTGCCCGCCTTCCTCACATTCTCGCCTTTATCCACCTGCGCCAGCAGCTTGACCTCCTTCTCGTCTCCCCCCTCTCCCTCGTGACGCGAGACGACTACCGTGTCTTCCACCATGATGACTGCGTCGCAACCAGGCGGTAGCGGGGCGCCAGTGTTGATGCGGTAGATGAAGCCTTCGGGTACAGGCTCAGTCGGGTATTCGGTCAGGACGTTGTAAGTTCCTGCGGGGTCCGTGGCTACTCACCACGTGTCAGCCTCGGAGGATCTCTCGACGCGACGAAAGGGAACAAGACGCACAGCGAACAGCGTAGCCGTCAACGTTGGTTGTTGGCCGTTGAGGGATGTCCATGGCGGAAACGACGTCCTCTGCCAAGACGTGGCCGAGCATCGCTTCTTCGACGGGGATCGTCTGGACAGGCGTGACGGGCGTGTTGTCAAGGATGAGGGAGATGGCTTCTCGAAGAGGCACCATCGGGTACGGTGACTTTCGCTGACGTTGCGCCGCTGATGGGGGAGCCTCTTTAGCCTTGTTTGGGTGCAAAAAAAAGGGGAAAGAAACGACTCACCAGAGAGCGATGGGTCTTGCGATAGAACGGTTCGGGGTTTTGGAACGGCGTGGCCCTCGGTTCCGTGATGGTGATGGTGGTGGTGGTGGTGGTGGTGGTGATGGTGACCTGAGTGTTCAGCTCCTCCACTCTCCTTCTTGACCTCTCTCGACGGCACGCCCATCTCCGCATGTTTCGCCCTGCCGGTGCCGCCAGTCGCGAGATCAACAGCGTGCGAGAGCACCGGCATGAGCGCCTCGAGGTTCTCCGTCGCGCCTTTTGGACTTCCAGGGAGAGTGATGATCATTGTCCCTTTGCCGGACTTGTCGGAAGGCGAGGTGCGCACGCCAGCGACGGGCCGCGAGAGTGCCGCGAGTGGGGTGATGGCGATCGACGAGGTGAGCATGAGCGTGACGAGCCCGGGCGCTGGCTTGTCGATCAATGGTGCTAGAGCCTAATTCATGCATAATCAGCTGCTCATCGCCGCGTTTCAAGGGGAAAGTCTAGTCACCTCTGGCGTCCTATCTCTCACGCCGAAGCCAGTCCCCCCACTCGTGAGCACCAGGTCCACCGCGCCGTCGCACCAGCTCTCGACGACTCGCTTGATCTCTAATGGCTCGTCCGGCACGATCGCCGACGACACGACTTTGAACGGCGTCGAAGGGATGGACGCGAGGAGGTTGCGGAGCGCGGGGCCGCTCCGGTCGGCGGAGGTGTCGCGGAACGCCGTGTCGGACACGGTGAGCACCGCGACGGATATCGATGCTGATGGTGCACTCTTGTCGCCCATATCGTGTGACTTTTGAATGGCGCGTCGCTATGGCCAGAGCCCAACCCGCCTTCGCTCCGAGGGCGATCCCGCTTCTGCGCTTGGACCAGCCGGAACCAAGGCCGGAGCCCGGGCGGGTCGTTAGAAGCAATTTATCATGGTACGTTCAGACCTTCAAAATAGCTACACAGCATTCTTACATTAATCAAGATATACATAATACAGTCCCCTTCATCACAACGCGACCTTTGGCATCCCTTTCATCGCCTGTCGTGTCCCCAAATCGGCCAGCACTTCCTCCGACCCACCCAGCTGTAGTGAGACAAATGGTCAGAACCTCGCCAATGATCGGCAAATAGCTGTGGCAATTAAGCTCACAATCGAATCGAACTTGAACGTCTTCTGGAATTGCCTGTGTATCAGCACGAGCCCACGTCAGCACTTCATTCTTCTGCGTCCTCGCGGCCTGAGGAAAGAAATGCCGCTTTTCAAACGACAAGAATGTGATAGAAAACAAAGCTCTCACTCGATGTAGACACCCATCCCGCCTTGCGTGATACCTCTTCCGCCCCAGATCTGCACCGCGTCGTCCGAGATCTCGCCGGCACAGCGAGAGAGGTACATCTTGAGCAGCGCGATCGGCCCAGCAAGCTCCTTCGCTTGTTGAGCGTAGGTCATTTTGGTCCTGCATATGTGAAACGCGTGGGTCAGGTCGAATCCACGTATCGAAGGAAGCAAAGCGGGCTACATTTGGTAGATCAACGACTCGAGCCAAGCCTGTCCGGCGTCCACCTTCGCCAGCATCAAAGCGAATCTGAAGGGGGAAAAGCAGTCCACCGTGTCAGTTTAGTTAAAGGAAACGGCTTGTGGCGGGAAGACGATTTACTTGGCCCGAATGACTGGCTGCTCTACGAGAGGCTTCCCGAACACCTTCCTCAAATGCGCGTACTTGAACGACTCCTCGTAGATCAGCCTTGAATATCTTGCAATACGAGCACAGATCACGATCCTCTCGTGGTTAAAATTCGACAAGATGACCTGCGGCCAGCACCGCCCACGTATCAGCTCGCCGAGTCACGCATCTACGACAATATGCACCAACACGCACCTTGAGGCCTTCGTTCTCCTTTCCCAAGAGGTTCTCAACAGGCACCAAAGCCTTGTCAAACTCGACGAAAGCGGTTCCGGCAGCGGCCGAGTACGAGGTCTTGATCCGCTTGGTCGACACGTTGTCGGTCCGAGGAATGAGGAGCATCGAAAGCCCGTTCGTGGACGTCCGGACGCCAGTCATGAAGTAGTCGCTCCACATTCCTGTAGTGATCCTGTGATTTTCACGAGATTAATGCAACAGCTTCCATGACAGTGGCGGGCATCGCCTTGCCACCGTCGTCGTCCATGGACCCTGGGACATCGGGACACACGCACCATTTCTTGGTTCCCGTCACTTCATAGAACTTTCCATCGGCGGTCTTTGTCGCCCAGGTCGTCATTCCGCGCACATCGCTTCCGGCTTGGGCTTCGCTGATGGCCAGCGAGATGAACTTCTTGCCACTGGAAGGGGCAGGAGACGTGTCAGTGCGTTGAAGTTGGAGTGACGCAGGGATGCACCCTCACGAAAGAATGTCGGGGAGTACTTCGGCTTTCATCTTGTCCGAGCCGAAGTTCAAAACGGGCGGAAGTCCTGATGATATTGTTGGCTGTCAACGACGTCTCGCGCCACGTCAAAGAAAGGGACTTGCCGATGACCATGCCCGCCTGCAGCCCCGCCATATACCCAGGAGCACCGATCCTCACAAGTTCTTGAATGACTACCATCTCATGCTAAACACAGTAAGATCAGCCTTCCGTGTGTGGTTACGTGTCCAAGAGCACCACACTGACAAAATAGTCAAACTCCTCTGGCTTGACGCCGCCAGGCAGCTTCCTTCCCTTTAAGTGCGGTCCCGGACCCATCCTCATCGCATTAATCTCCCACTCCTTACTCCCCATCTTTTCCATAACCTCCCTCGACGGTTTCTCCCCGCTCGTCTCCCTCTCCCTCGCTTCCGCTCTAAAACCATCAAAGAACTTCCTCATCTCCTTCTGCAGGGCCTTGTGAGAGTCCTTGAGGTACGGCGAATGGTACTTCCCCGAGAGCCATGCTGGTTCTGCGAACGGGACGGGCGAGAGCTCTCCAGCGACCGGGAGGAGGTAAGGCCGAGCAGCGGAGGTGTCGAGCGTCCCGATCTTGAGGCGCGCGTATTTGGTGAGAACTTCGGAGCGGTGGAGCGAGAAGAATGATTCGGAGGCATCTTTTCCGGCTACTCCTTGTTGGAATAAGACGCTGCTCCCGCCAGGGTGTGCATCCGCGAAACGCGACAGACTTTGGACGATGGTCGTCAGCTTCGGGCGTCTGGATAGAGCGGAGGCAGGACAAACTCGTAGACATCGTTGTTGACCACAACCCAGAGGTCGCCTTCTTTGCTGTGCTTGTTTACCTCTGAGATCGTGTAGCTTTGAGGTGTCGCCATTGCGTTCGTTGTGGTTGGTGCGAGAACGTCGGCGATGCGGGGCACCGGATACAGTCACCGGAGCTTGATGACCCGGCCGCCCGGTCCTACCTCCGGCTTTGTTCTTCCTTTTTGAGGGCTGGAAGCCACATCACTTCTGCACGTATCCCTGTGAGGACTCTCGACACGTTTCGCAGTGGGTTTCGGACGAGTGTTGTCCGAACGGGTTTGCACGCCAGACGCTCACTCGACCACGCCATGTTGCGATTGTCGTCGTTTGTGCAAAGCTTCAGCCGTGAACACACAAACGCAAGCTCAGATGCTACAAAAATGAGCAAATACCTTTGCATCAACTGGCACTCGTCTAATACAGTAGCCGACAGACGGATCGGGCCGCCACCGTTTCGTCTTCACCACTTTGCCATTCTTGCGCGTCCACTCGTCAACCTAGGGCCACAGCGCACAACTCGAGGATGACGGCATTAAAATGAAGCACCGAAAGTCGCGTTTTGGCGTTGTGCGTTGGATCACAGCGTAATTGCGTAGGAGTTGATGAGCCCAGCTTCCTGCCCAGGAAGCCCACGTGGCGTGAGCGGCCATATAATCCCCCTTTGGCATCCAGAAAGACAAGCACGCCACAACTTTGCTCCACGCACCACCATTCGCACGCCACCCCCAGGCAAATGGAAAACGCTCGGGCCTCAACCTGTCCTTAAGGGCAGCACAAAAGCGGACGGGAGTGCTAGTCCGGATAAACGTGTGGTGCTAGCGCGGGCCGATGTGAGATGGCAGAGTCGAAGGCGCTAGAATCCTCACTCTGGCGCGTTTGACACCGAGCGAGCACGAACGAATGTGGTTGAATTTCTGAAGCTCGAGGCTACCATCGAGTCCCCCCTTTCTTCCTTCTGATCCCTTTATAATTGACCTCTAGTTCATATACAGAAGATGGGAGGCTGGCTTGACAAGCTCAAATCTCCTGAAGAGATCCGCGAGGAGCAGGACCAGAAGGCCAAAGGCAAGCAGTGGTGGCACTGGTTCGACCCAGATGATACGCCGGAAGAGCGTCGTCTCCTGTGAGCTCCTTCTGAATCGATCGAAAAGCATAATTATGACATTCGTTTCATCAGAATCAAGCTCGACATCCTCATCCTCGTCTACGCCTTTGCCGCTTTCTGGTGCTCCCAACTCGATTCATACGTGCGCTTGCTTTTGCCCTCAATCCGGGACCGTGACAAGAACTGACTCTTGCAGTAGAACATTGCAAATGCTGTGAGAATTCTCGGAAAGCGTACCATTCCTGTTCGTAGCTGATCTTCGTCTCTTCTCACAGTACGTGTCAGGGATGTCCGACAAATTTGGATGGGACGGGAACCAATTGGTAACCCTTCAAGTGAGTAGCCAGCTTTCAGATAGCTCTCTAAAACCTTGCTTATCTGTATCACTTCGTCCAAAGACGATGTACAATGTGGGATCCAGCGTGTTCCAGCTCCCCTTCATCTGGATCTTCCCCCGCGTTCGCATGAGTAGGCCACCTTTTCGCCTCTCAACGTCTTCACCCTATAACGCTTAAGCGCTTTTTTACAGACATCACTATTCCCGTCTTGAATTTCGCCTACGGAATCATCACTCGTAAGCGCCTCGTCCTCTCTACGCCCTCAGCCACAACTGACGACGTGTTCCTCCTCAGTGGCGCAGGCGTGGACCAACAACTATGCCACTATCATCGCATTCCGTTTTTTGATCGGAGCGTTGGAAGGTTGCTTTTTCCCCGCCGTCCACTGGGTTCTCGGCGCTTGGTACAAGAAGTCGGGTGAGTGCGCCGTCGGAAGCTGGTGCTCCAGGTGTTAAAGCTGATGCGTGTGGTGCAGAGATCGCGAGGCGAGGCGGCATCTTCTACGTTGGTCTTGAACTCGGTGCTCTCACCTCAGGATTGCTCCAAGCTGCCGCGCTTGACAACCTAGGCGGCAAGAATGGCCTCGCTGGGTGGCAGTGGAGTCCGTTTCTGCGCCTCTTCCTTTGGAGCTGCAACTTGAACTGACGTTGGTTGACACAGTGTTCATCACAAGCTCCGTCGCAACTTTCCCTATCGCAATCTGGGGCGCACTCTCTTGGCCCGGAACGCCGGCCAGACACTGGACGTACGTCCTCCGACCGATGAAGAGCTGGACAAAACACGCTGACGTGGCTCACATGTTGCAGCCCCTGGCTCACGAAAGAAGAGATTGAGCTCGCCAAGCTTCGTTTGCGTCGGGAGAACCACGCGATCAAGGCCGACGACTTCTCGAAAGAGAAGTTCATCAAGGTGTTCAAGGGCTGGAAGGTGTACGCGCTTTCGTTTTGGGACGTGAGCTCTTCTCTCCTGTGCCATCGGCCTTCAAAGGACAACAAAAGCTGAAGGGATGAGCTTCCAGGTACTGTTCTGGAACGTCACTCCCAACACGAGTATCTACCTCCTCTGGCTCAAGACCATCATGCCCGAGAACATCCCGCGCGCCAACAACCTCTCGTCGACCGCCAGCGGCATCGCCATCTTCTACGTCCTGTTCTGCAACTTCCTTAGTGACTGGACTCACCCCGTCGTGGGAGTCACCCTCTCAAACGTGCTGTTGCTGATCGGTGAGCGTCTCCCCGACACAGTAAACGGCCGCTACGTGTCCTAATCAATGGTTCATGCGCCAGGCGAGCTGATCCTCGCTGTCAATACTCAATCGCGAGCCGGAAGATACATCGCGTACAACCTTCTCACAGCATCGTACGCTCAAAGCTCTTCGCTCTACGGTGGGTTCAACTTCATTTCAGCTCGTGTGTATGTAACCCCGCTGACGTGTCACGCTGCGACCAACTAGGCTGGAGCAACCACATCCTCCGTCGTGACCAAGAAGAGCGTGTGATCGTCATAATGGTCATGAATACGTCCGTACTCCCCTATTTCCTCCCACAACCAGTTCCTGACCCCGAACAACGGGCCACGTCAACAGCTTGGCGCAGGCTTCGACCGCGTTCGTCAACATCCTCACCTACCCCAACACCGATAGCCCACGCTACCTGAAGGGTCTTTGGTTCTCCACCGCCGTCACCATCACGCAGATCATTTGGACTCAGGTGCGCTTGATCCTTCAATGCCTCTCCCAGGCACTTACGCAAATGGTTTGAGAATAGGTCATCGCGTACCTCACGGTCAGGGACGACGCCACGTACGCCAAAGCGGATGAGAACGCTCGTATCACCGTTGATGCTGAGAGAAAGGCACTCGGTCTTGGTGTGGAAAGGGAGGAGAAGTCGGACGCAAAGACGTCGCCGCCAGACTCGGTCAAGTCGAGCCCAGAGTCGTCGTCGACGACGCTGCCGGAGCTTGCTGAGAGGGTGTAGAGATCGTTGTGATGGAGTTAACACATGGACGCGAGAAGGAAAGGCGTCGAGTAGATTGACGTCGACATTCGACATGCAAACGATGAGATCTCCTTCACTCCCCTCCGTCACCAGCATTCGTCTTTGAGCATGCACTCTATTTGACATCACAAAAGCCCACTAGACCTCCCAACTCTCACAGCTCGGCGGCCAATCCGCCCTAACCTCTGTCCCGACCATATCCACCAGCCCAGCCGGTCGATAAATCCACACCTCGCCCTCCGTCATTGCGCTCATGTCGTACTCTGCCTCCGTCGGAACTTTCCCAGCCGACTGTTCCACGACCGTAAGAGAGACGAGCGAGGCGATGGGGAAAGGCGAGTTTGGGGTTGGAGGCGTGGAAGGGGGAGAGGCGGAGAGGATGACGGCCGTGTGCTGTGATGTTGACGTGTCAGCTCCGCGCCCAAGAGAAAAAGCAGAAAAAACGCACATCCGGATCCCCAAGTTTCGCATACGCCCCTCTCTGCATCCCCACCGTCCTGATCGTGACCTTCCTCCACTCGACAATATCCCCCGGCCTCACGTAAACATCCTCCGCTCTCCACTCTCCCATCCCACCTCCACTCCCTCCAGCCCGGCCCCAGAACAATACCATACCATGCGTCCTGCCAATCGACGGCCAAGGCTTCGGTACCCCACCCCGCGCCTCGACCTCGTTCAACGCCTCCGCCGCTAGAGTCCAGCACTCGCCATTCCCGATCGGCCGACGCCCTGCCACCGCCCGCCTCGCGAAGTCGGCCACCGCAGGCCCATAAGTCTCGCTCGCGTTGTACAGCTTCTCCCCATCCCACCCGCCAGCAATCGGTCTGTACCTCCCCTCCCTCCTGATATTGTGATCACCCAATCGTGCCCCCTTCTCATCCCTCGCACTCCACTCGATGCTGTACCAACAGCAACTCGTATCCCCAAACAGAACGAACCCGACACACTGTTTCTGGTCGTTACACTGACTCCATGAGCCTGTCCATCGGATATCGTTGCGCCCTTTGATGGGGGGAGGGGTAGGAGACGGGTCGAGGAACCAAAGTGGTTGGGAGGGGGTGTGGAGGATGTAGTGTAGGAGAGTTTCGGCGGACGAGCCGTGCGGTTGGGGTGGTGGGTAGGAAGGGAGAGATGGGTCGGCGGTGAATGAGGGAGTGGAGGAGGCGTAGGACGATGCGGTGGACAGGGGAGGAGGTCGGGTTGAGAGTGGCGCTCGTGGTGGTGCGGCGGCCGCAGGGGGAGTGGGGGTGGATGTCGGGGTCGGGATGACGATGGAGGCCTGTCGTCCACAACGATGAGCGCTGTTGTGGTATCAGGCGAGAGGATATCCTACAGGAGACTCTGTAGGGTTCAGCCTGGCGCCAAAGAACTGACGTGTTGCCAGACGTCAGCAACCAACATGAGCGATTATCCATGAAGAGAAACGCACCTCGTCCAACATGCCAAAGAACTCTTGCTTGTCATTCTCGTCGTACTGAGAGAACGGTTTCGGCCTCGCCCCGCCGCCGATGCTCATGCCTGCGAGCTGCGACGGGAGGTCGTGCTTGGCGGCGTGGGAGTAAGGTGGGGCAGGGGTGGACCTCGGCGCGCTCGCCGCTGGTGCTGGCCTGCTGTACGAGCTCGTTGGAGCTGGAGCTTCGCTGGAAGCTGTCGAGCCGTACGAGGCTTGACGCCCACGCATCGGAGGCGGGGGAGGGCGGTGAGCTTCGGCGTGTGCGCGCTGGGCGGCGAGGATGGAGGAGCCGGCTTGAAGCTCTTCGGCCGTCTTGAGCCTGTCGCCAGGTCGTGATGGCATGTACTTTGTTGATGGTCCCTGTAGTGCCCAACGAAGCGAATTTAGCGACAAACCGGGGCGCCAGAGGAAGCGAGGCCGAGCTGGACGACGGACCTTGCTCTGAGCGTGCCAGTCCTTGAGGTTGGACGGAGCGCCCATGACGGACGACTGCATCCTCGAGCTGAAGCTCGCCTTCTTCTCTGGCGGTTTGCTGTTCATAGTTGATGCGAGATGTGCGCGAGCGCGACGAGGTCGTGGTCGGTGCCCAAGCCGGAGCCCAGGCCGAGCGGCGGGAGGTTGTTTGGGCCGCGCGCGTGAGCTTGCCCTCCGTTGGCCTCATACTCTTATTTCTGCACATTCTCACAACAGTACGCTTCATTTCTGCCATGAATCGAACGCTCCATTGTCTGACCCTGTCCAACAAGTGAACCGCCTTTTTGGAGCGTCGTCCGGCGGGAAGCCCAAAGCCTCGCTCACGGATGCCATCGCCGCCACCGACTTGCGCGTCGACTCGATCGAAGTCAAGATCAGGAAACTCGATGCCGAGCTCACCAAGCACCGAGACCAGATGAGGAAGATGAAGGACGGGCCAGGCAAGGTGCGTTCAGCGGTCCTCCTGGTGCGGTACACGCTCGAGCGATGACGAACGAACGCCGTCGTCGCGCGGTTGCTCTCGCCTTCCGGCGCTTCATTGGCAGTGGACGATTGCTGATACATTTCCATAATGATACAGGCAGCAGTACAGCAACGCGCCCTTCGCGTGCTTAAGCAGAAGAAGCTGTACGAGGCCCAGATCGGCCAGCTGCAGCAGCAGACGTTCAACATGGAGCAGGCCGCGCTCACGACCGAGAACTTGCGCAACACGATGGCCACCGTCGATGCGATGAAGACGGCCAACAAGGAGCTCAGGAAACAGTACGGCAAGATGGACATCGTGAGTCCTGTGTTCTTGCGAGAAGCGTGGCGGATGCGCGGTCGGAGCTGCTGGCCTTGAGGGGTTGAAGGGACAGAGAGCTGACCGACCAGCTTGCTTTCATTTTGCTCAACAGGACAAGATTGAGGTTCGTCCCGTCCTCCCTCTCTCCTTCTCTACCCTCCTCCCAACTCCGCCACTCCCAAACGCTCAACTGACTCGCCGCCTTCCTCCCTCTTTCGCATCCTACAGCAAATGCACTACGAGATGGAGGACTTGATCGAGCAAGCCAATGAAGTCCAGGAGTCCATGTCGCGAACATACGGCGTGCCAGACGAAGTCGACGAAGCGGATTTGGAAGCTGGTGCGTTCAGGGCCTCTCCGCGTTTCGTCTTTTTGTCGGCCGGAAGGCGGAGGAGCTGACGATCTGGAGTGTGGGTGATGGGGAAACAGAGCTGGACGCGCTGGGAGACGACTTTGCGGAAGAGGAGGAGGGCATCCCGTCGTACCTCCGTGAGGACGCGACCGAGCTGCCAGATTTCGTCGACGAGCCACCAGTCGTGACCAAGGCTGTGAGTTTCTCTTCTTCCTATCTTTCAGTATGACTTGAAGTCTGATGACGAGTACTGGACCACAGCCGGAAGAGCGGTTGGGCGAGGGTGTGGTTTGAGGGATGTCGAATGACGTGGCTGTTGCTTCCTGGTTGTGGAGGGGCTGTATAGGTACCGACGAGCTTCCGTTGGCTCTCGGAAGTGAGTGTGTAACAATTCGTGGACTTTCTTTCTCACGTCATAATCGAGAGACTGGTCTCTAAACTCAGAGGCTCCCTCGGTCCTCGGAGCTTGCCCTGCTCCGCCTGAAGGGCCTGACGAACTCCGTCTGATGATCTTCGTAGCAGTTGTACGATACAGCGTTCATGTGAACCTATTCTCGTCCCTATTTCGCGAGGCCGCGCTAAAGTCATCTCACCGACGAAAGCTCCGAGCAGCTCGCCGCGCGCGAGCTTCGCCGATGCGATCACCGTGCCGCCTCCCTTGTGCAGAGGCGTGGTGCAGAGTGGGCTGTGACGGGAAGGGGAATAAAAAGCAGGTACGACTCGTCTGTTCTTCTCTTCCTTTTTCATATCTCTCCTTCTCAAGCGACGCCTTCCAACCCCGACGTCCACTTCGCGGCACTCTCAATCCACACGTCAGCTCCAGCGCCAATGTCTTCCGTCGACATCTTCCCGTCCAACATCGCTCTTCTAGGTGGAATCCCTACCAAGTCTGGAGATCTTGCTCCGTACGTTTCTCCCTTTCCCCTTTCCTGCCCTCTTTCCTTGGCTCACTCTACCTCTCAGATCCATCATCTTCCTCCTCTGCTACTTCGCCATCACCCCGATCGCAGTCTACCGCATCATCACTCCCTCCTCTAGATGCTTTACTCTCATCCGACCCGTCATTTTCATCCTCGTGAGGATTGCGACGTTCATCGTGAGGAGCGTTCAAGCGGCAGGAACGGAGACGAAGAACATCTTCATTGCTGAGCAGGTGGGTTGTCCGACATCTAAACCTTTCTCGCACTTCGTTACTGACCCTTGTTTTTCTGGCGGGCTAGATCCTACTCCTCTGCGGCTTCATCCTCATCTGCGAGCCCTTGGTCACGCTCACAAAGTACCACGTCACGCGCAACATGCCGCCCTCGGAAGGCAAAGGAACGCTCTGGCACCGCGTCATGAGGCTCCTCCAGATCGCCCTGATGATCGCTTTGATCCTTGGTATCTCTGTGAGTCTGGATAGGTTTTGAGTGTGAGTTGAAGGAGCGCTGACCGAAGTTTGTAGGCGGGCACGTCCTTCTCCTCGCTGTCGGATCCTAGCAAGGAGAGTTCCGTCAAAAGTCAGCGGTCCGTTGTTTTCCCACTCTTTTTTCCATCAATCTAGCTCCTCATTTTGCTCAACCTTTACAGTGACGCCAACGCCATCATCTGCCTCATCATCACTTTCCTCTGCGGCATCGTCGCAGTCGGCGGCTTCTTCCTCGAGAAGCTCCCGCTCAAGCCTACGCTCCACCTCGTCGGCGCTGCGACTTTCCTTGTGCGCCCAGCCCATCAAAGATGAGTCTCAGAGTTCACTCGCTGACTGTCAACCATGTTTAATGCGGCAACGCAGACCGTCGCCTCGCTGTACAAGATCGTCGTGTACGAAAAGCACACGCCTCCCAACCCGACCTCGAGTGGCACTAAAGCCGCCGTACGTATCCCTCCCTCTCCTCCATTTTTCCGCCTATCTGACACTTCCTATTTCCTCCGTCACCCCAGTTCTACATCTTCTCCTCCCTGATGGAACTCGTTGTCGTCTGGTCCTACGTCTTCTTCAACATCAAGGAGGAGTTTGATGTGGCTGGCGCGAGGGAGAAGGAGAGTATCGAGAAGAGTATGCGTGGGGGCGGAGGTGGGATCGTGGGACAGATTGGAAGTGTTGCGGGGAGCGTGGTGGAGAGGGTTGCTAATAAGGTGTAGAGAGAGGACGGTGCACACGTGGCCCTCTTTCGCGAGGCTGCTCGAAATACTCGTAGACCTTTGTAGTTAGAGCCTTGCTGTCAAGGATGATTTATTCACTCTGTTCCACACCTTCTTCTGCTCCATCGGAAGGCCTTGCTTCCTAGTACTGTTCATTCTACTCCATCGGAAGGCCTCGCTTCCTAGTACTGTTCACTCCGACGTTGTCGCTCCATACGCCTCCTAAATCAGTCTCCGTGATACAACGTTTGACTGTGCAATACATTTTCCTTCCCCTACTCATGCAAGCCTCACCGGCGGCTCCATCACCTCCCTCTCCAAACCCTTCCTGTTTTCCGCCTCGTCCTCATCCATCGCCTCCATCCCCTTGACAGCCATCGCGATCCCATCCCAGAACTCTGTGCCTTGCTCCACCAACGCAGCTGGGAACTCTCGAGGATCCTCGTTTCGCTGTGAGAAATCTCTTGTTAGAGCTGCTTGACCTGACGGGAGGGAAGGGAGGGGAACGAACCGTAACACGACGCTTCCTGAGTGTCTGCGCGTCCTGCAACGCCGCAAAGTACACGCCCTTGGCTCGCTTTCCTGGCCGTTCCACATCACCATCCTCTGCAAAAGTGAAGATGAACTCCTGTCCCAACGCCCTGCGGTTCGCGACCTCGTAGTCCCTGATCCACTTGAAGTCGAAGGCCTACGAACGGGGGCGAGGAGAGTGAGCACGCGAGGAGGCAAACGAGCTTGAGAGAGAGAGGGGTGGACGGACCTCATCCTCAGGAGCGCCTTCTGGACCATCTCGTCTGCGCTTCTCGTACGCGGTCGCGGTGTCCTCGTCTTGAGGGAGGAAGTAGCCGATCCTCGCGCCTTCGCCTGGGACCTCGACCGGTCGGAACACGGCACGAGGCAGCCTCGCATCTGGTCCGATCTTGACCTCCTGCTCAAACACCTGTCAGCTTTCCGCCTTCCTCACGGCCATGCTCTCCTCAAACACCGCGCTCCCACAAGCCAGAGAACGCACCTTGCTCTCTCCAGGATCCTCTCCGAACCGGACAAGACTGAGGTTGTTGGCGTAGAGCGCTTCGTCGGGCAGGACGTCGAACGACTCGACGACGGTGAGGCCCTTTTTGGTCGGGTGTTTGAGGTCCGCGAGTGGGGTGGATGAAGCGGCGAACGTTGCGGCGATGGTCGCGACCCGGCGATCGCGGCTGAACACTTCGACGTCTTGCGTTTGAGGTTTTATTGTTCTGTATTCAGTACAGAAGTGTTAGTTACAAGGAGATGGGGAGAGTAGAAGGAGGGCAGGAGGAAGGACGCACGTCTCTCCGAGCTTGGCCTTGGTGCCTGGGTCTGACGAGAGGTACTCTGTTCGCCTCAGCCACGAAACGTCGACCTTTTTGCGTTCGCCCATGGTGATCGGCGTGCCGGGCTGTGAGCCGGGAGTGAAGGACGAGGAGGCGCTGGCGTCGCCTTGGAGGAAGAGGTCGTCGTCGTGCGCAGGTGGTGCTGTTGTTGGTGCGATTTCTGCACGCGTTCGGGCGATGAGAGAGTGGGAGGTTGTCGAGTCAGCCGAGGTGTAACTCTCTGGTAGCATCCACTATCCGACCCGACCATAGAGAGAACAGCAAGACTGACTGGACCGATCGCCATCCCAATACGCTCCATCGCCGTAGCTCCCACTCGCAATCTTGCCGAGCTCGAGCGGCAACCCCAGCTCGCCATCGATGACCAGAGGAAGCTCACGTTCCCTCGCGAGCGGCTTGAGGAACTCGTAGCTCGCGTACCGGGTGGGCGTGGTGTCGATGTTGAGCAGGCGTGGTGGGAACGGAGGCGGAGGGAGCGGGTTCTGGTACCGCACTCGTACGAGCAGGTCCGATTTCGAGGATTTCGACATTGTCGCCCCGGCTTTTTTTTTTTATGTAAAGTGTGCGAGAGAACGGTGAGGGAAGGAGCGTGAGCGTTGAAGGCTGGCCGGGCTTGAGGTGCCCGCCAAGTTCGCGACTTGGGCGGCGCGCCCGCGAGATGGGCGAGGACGTTGTAATGGGACGTAGACTGATCCACAACGTGTGCACATATGTTTGTGTTCATTCACAATTTACTTGTGGACATCAACTTCCGATTTATTCCAAGAAATTGTGGCTTGCCGTGCCTGCTCACATCCCTCTTATTCCTTTCGGGCTGCTGTGCTTGGGAGAAAGGCGGGCTTGGATGAGAACAACTTTGATCATCGGAACCAGAGTGAAGAGCAACAGCAGGAGCGCTGAATCTTAAATGCAGCTCTCGCAAGACTCGGACGCTTTCATGTGGAGGTAGTTCCGGTTGGCAATCTTCATTCGGCCATTGCTTTAAAGTTGAGCTTTATGAGAGAGCGTGTGACGAGAGAATGCTTCAGTATGCACTACAGGAAATTTCACACAATTGAGACTACACCTAAATAGAAAGACTTCAAAGACACTGGTGCCAGCAGCCCTGGAGCCGCCACGTCACTCAAGTGTTTCTATCCTCCGAGTTCACCACCCGAGACGACAGCCTCCGTTTTCAAACTGACACCAGTCAGTTGCTCGTTCGAGGGATTCTCCAGCCCAATCATCGGGCCTTGAGTTCGGTGCTTCGTCTTGGCGACGGGCACCGGCGATGTTTTGAGGAACTATTTCTGGATCCAGCAATCCTCCCGAAGCCCATGCCTCGACAAGCAGTATAAAAAGCTCTGCACTTTCCTTCACTACTTGTTCTCCAAAGAAACCACCACCGCCACCTCGCAACTGAGATGAACGGGTTCACCACTGCCGACGAAGCCGCCAAACGTCTCGCGAGCCAGATTCGTGGTCGCCACGTATTGATTACGGGTGGTGAGTTCGGAGGCTATTGGCCTGGTCACCGGTCTTGCTTACAAGCCAGATCTTCGACACAGCCTCTCCTGGTGGCCTCGGTGCTGAAGCTGCTAGGGTTGTCGCCAAACACGCTGCTCTGGTCATCCTCGCTGGACGAAGCCTCGAAAAGTGAGTTGAGACGGTTTGAGATGACAGAAGGGGAAGCAGTAAGCTCATTAGAGATTGGCAAGGCTGAGAAAGACAGAGAGGGATATTATCACGGAAACCCCTTCATCCAACCTCCGCTTGCTCGTCGTCGACCTTGCGTCCTTCGACTCTATCCGCCGTGCCGCGGACGAGGTCAACGCTTACGTGGAGCCTATCGATGTAGGTCGCCTTTCCGGACATTGTTTCTAGACACACTATGTGACATCTTTTCTCCTGCCTTGCTTCAAGGTTCTCATCAACAACGCCGCCATCATGAGCATCCCCACGTACACCACCCTCCCAGGCACGACCATCGAAGCGCAATTCGGCACGAACCATCTCGGCCCTTTCCTCTTCACGAACCTCATCAAGCCTCGGCTTGCCGCCTCACAATCACCTCGGATTGTCAATGTCGCTTCATCTGGTCACCAATGGGCTGCACTTCAGCAGGACCCTGGGTTCAACAACGGGAAGAGGTATACCGCCAACAAGGCTTACGGGCAGTCCAAGACCGCCAACATGTTGTTCGCCGTTGCTCTGTCCGAAAAATGGAAGGACATTGAGGCTACCTCGTTTTCTCTCCATCCTGGAAGTACGTTCCTTCCAGCCTTGCCTGCAATTCTCCCTCGCCTTCAGCTGACGTGTCCCCAATCCCACCAACGACCTAGTCGTCAACACCAACTTGGGCCGGCACTTGACGCCTTTCATGCTTATCAAAGCTGTTGGAGCTCTCATTGGAATAATCTCCACCAAGATCATCAAGTGGGATGTTGGAAAATCTCCGATGGGTAAGTTCTCGTGGGCTTGTGTGTTCCCTTTGACACGCGTGCAGGCTAACACGAGACCCACCGGATAGGCCTCAAGTCTATGGGCCAAGGAGCTGCAACGTGAGTCATAATCGTGTGTCCCTGTCTTCTTAGCAAGCAGTCTAACAGACGCTCGTCAACGCCCAGCCACATTGTCGCCGCCTTCGACCCTTCCATCGCTGGTCCGTCGTAGTCTCTTTCATCGTCTCCTAACGCAAGAAGCTCACAGCCAGGCTCACAGGAGAAAGCGGTGCCTATCTTTCCGACTGTACTCTCAGGAACAGCGATGCTGCGCCGTACGCGCTTGACAAGGTGGAGAGCTTTTCTTTCGCTGAAAGGAGGCGACACGTCTCGCTTACTCCTTTTTGTCCGATTCAGCGCGAAGCCGAGAGGTTGTGGAGGATGAGCGAGGAGACGCTAGGACAGAGGTTCGACTGACAGCTAAGCCTCCAATGCACCATCTTACGGCAGTCTACTCGTCTCCACCCTTATTCTTCCGCTTCTCGAGATACGCGTTCATCCGGAGGTAGTCCCGATTCGCGCGATCCTGAACCGTCATATTCTCCGCCTTCTCCGCCTTGTCCTTGTTCTTCAGTTTTCTCTGCAATTCACACAATCGAATCATCAGTCCCATATCAAAGAAGAGGGAGAGCGAGGAACGGGAGCGCACCGCCTTCTTCTTCTCATCCGCCTCCGCCGCCTTGTCGATGTCCAGCAAGTCCCTCACGCTCGGCACCGAGCTTCCCGCCAAAGGTTGCAGCCTCATCGTTCTCAAGTCCTCCTCTTCTTCTTCTGATCCCTCGCCCTCCCCACTCCTAGCTCCACCCTCACCAGACGGCGCGTTCGCGAGGTTCGTGACGGCCGAAGGCACCGTCGACGGCAACGGCCCCTCATCATCCTCGTCGTCCGAGAAGTACTTTCTCTTCCCAGCTGCCGTCATCGTACTAGGCTGTGGCTCCACCTCCGGCTTCGACTTCGCGCCTCCCTCGCCGTCGTCGTCATCCGAATCCGAGCCGGACGTGAGCCCTTTGTAATCCCCGGCGTCGCCAAAGATGTCGGCGTCGGCATCGAAATCCTCCGGCACTTCAACCGTCGCTTTTGTTGATTTCGGAGGTGGGCTGGGTGCTTTCGCGGTGGCGGTGGAGGTGGACGGTGCCGTTTCTGACGTCGACGTGGTCTTGATCTTCTTGCGCTTCTTCTTCTCCCGTCCCTCGACCTCCTTGCCCGGCTTTTTGGACACCTTTGGCGCACCGATAGGCTTGAACCTCCCTGCCATCTTGGCCTGCTCGAGCTTCTCCGCCTCCTCCTTCTCCCTCTGCTTCCCTTCTTCGTCTCCCGCGCCAGCACCTCCAGCAGCCCGCGACGCCTTGAGCTCCGCGATGATCTCGTCGCGCGTCTTGCGCTTCTTCTTCTCGACAGGAGCAGCAAGGGCTTTGTCGAGTGCTTCTTCGGCGTCTTCGAGGCTGAGCTCGGCTTCGAGGGACTGCTTGTTCTTCATGCGCTCGAGGAGGGCCATGTCGAGGCCTTTGACGAGGACCGAGTGTTCGGCGTCACCTCCCTGCCAGCGGTAGAGTCGTGAACATTGTCCTCATAGCATGAAGAAAGGTAAGATAGCGCACAAGGTACTTCATCTGCTCCTCGAGCATCGCCTTGTCCTCGACCCCCGACGCGCGAGCCTGGAAGTCGGCGAGGAGCTTCTCAGCGGCGGAAAAGTCATTGTCCTTGCCCAGTCGTCGTTCTGCGGCACTGTCCATACCGGTTCATATCAGCTGAGAGAGCGAATAGAGCGAAACAAGCGGCACGAACCGATCACGGTACGCGCTTTCGTCGGCTGTGGCGTCCTCGCTGCCCTCCTTCTTCTTCTTCCACTTGTCCTTGCCCGGCCCCTTCTCTCGAGGCTTGAACTGAGGCTTGTCGTACTTCTCTTTCCTGTAATAGCAGCCATTAGCTACTCGTAAGACGGAAAGGAACTGGAAGCGAGACTGACGAGTCGCCTCCGGCTGAGCGTTTGGGCGGAGCAGCGCCGAAGCGAGGCGTCGAGCTGCCTGCTGGCCGAGGTGTGGATGATGATTGGCTCAGCAGCGAGCGAAATGCATCGTTGTTCATACTTTGTGCCGATTGTCGCGACAACTGTCCACGACCAGCCAGAGCTCCTCAGCACACAAGCTGAGGGGTGGCAACGGACGCAGCGCTGACATTCCGGGTGCCGGCCCTTCGGAGCTCCGGGCGCCCGCCGTTGACTCGTTGCCGTTCGCCTTCATTTCTTGCATCAATTCTAGCGCCAACGATGAGCAGCGCTGAACAGGTCGCCAGGACCGCCAAGGAGGCGTTCGATGCCTCGCAACTCTTGCCTGCCTCGGTCCGCCACGACGCGCTCGTCGCGCTCAAGCAGGCCCTCACCGACGCCAAACCCGAGATCCTCGCCGCCAACGCCCTCGACATTGCCGTGCGTGCTTCGTCTCCTTTGAGTATCGGGCACCACTCGAGCTCACACTTTGCACGAACGTCTGCAGGCGGCAAAGGAGCAGGTCGCGGCTGGAACGATGTCGTCGTCGCTCCTCAAGCGGCTCGACCTCTTGTCGTCCGCCGACAAGTACGACTCGATGCTCCAGGGCATCCTCGACGTCGATGCCCTCGACGACCCAACCGGAAAAGTCACGTACGCTAAGAAGCTCGACGAAGGTCTCGAGCTGTACCGCGTGACTTGCCCCATCGGAGTCGTGCTCGTGATTTTCGAGGCGAGGCCAGAGGTCATTGTCAACATCACGGCTTTGGCCATCAAGTCGGGTGAGCTCGAGTCTCTGTATGGAAGAAGTCTGGAAGCTAACAAGGTGTTCGTACAAGGCAACGCCGCCATCCTCAAGGGCGGCAAAGAGTCGCTCGAGACCCAGCAAGTCATGTCCCGCGTGATCCAGGGCGCCCTCTCGACCACCTCCCTCCCCCCAGCCTACATCCAAACCGTCTCGACCCGCTCCGAGATCGCCTCGCTCCTCTCCCAAGACCGCTACATCGACCTCGTGATTCCGCGAGGCAGCAACTCGCTCGTCAAGGGCATCCAGAACGGCACGAGAATACCCGTCATGGGCCATGCTGATGGCCTGTGTGCCGTGTTCATCGACGAGAGTGCGGACGAGAAGAAGGCTGAAAGGGTGGTCGTGGATTCAAAGGTGCGTTTCCTTCGCCCTCTCCATGGAGCGACTCGGTGTTGACGCCGTCGAGCACAGACGACCTACACCGCCGCCTGCAACTCGGCCGAAACGCTCCTCATCCACTCCTCCCACCTCGCAACCCTCTGGCCCAAACTCGCCTCCACCCTCCTCTCCAAAAAGATCGCGCTCCGCTGCGACCCCCCATCGCTCTCCGCTCTCCTCTCGTCCTCGTCCCCATCTTTCTCCGACTCGCCCTTGATCACGCCCTCGACGCCAGAAGATTACGACACCGAGTTCCTCGAACTCATCCTCGCAGTCAAGGTCGTCGATTCTGCTGCTGAAGCAATCACGCATATCAACGAGCACTCGTCTCACCACACCGATTCGATCGTCACGGAGGACGATGCGAACGCGAAGGCGTTCTGCAGGGGCGTGGATTCGGCAGGAGTGTTCGTCAATGCGTCGACGAGGTTTGCGGATGGGTTCAGGTATGGATTTGGGACGGAGGTGGGGGTTAGTACGGGCAAGACGCATGCTAGGGGTCCCGTTGGGTTGGAGGGGGTACGTGGCGTTTTTCGTTTTGGTGGGGTCGTGAAGAAGGGTTCGCTGACAAGGAGCTCTGGACTTCGCAGTTGGTCATCTACAAGTACCAGATCCGGAGCGATGGCCCGACAGGACACGTTACGGCCGAGTTTGGAAGTGGTGTCGGACAGAGGGAGTACCTCCACAAGGATCTTCCTCTCGGGGACGCGCCATTTTGAAGCACGAATCATAAACGTGGAACAAAGACGCCTTCAACAATAGTTCTTTGTGCCAGATATCCGTCCGTCCTGGTAAACCTCGTTACTTTACAACAGCCTGATGCCACTGCGTCTTATTCGCTTCGCTCCTCACGCTCTTCGTCACTTTCTGACTCCCACCCCGACCCATTGTTCTCGTTCTCGCCGGCACCGTCGCCCGAATCGTCGTCCAAATCGTCGTCCTCGTCGTCGTCTGACTCTTCATCCTCATCCGAATCCTCGACCGGAGGAGAGCAAAGGTCCGCGTACGCGAGTTTGAGTCGAGGATCGTCGAGGGCTGAGAGGGGCTTGAGGAGGGCCGCTGCAGGAGACGCTTAGGTCAGCACAGTCCAGGGTGGACGGGAAGAAAGAGATATGGACGAACCGTAAGAAGACTGGCCAGTCCGAGCCTCGAATTGGATCGTGAGATTGCCCATCTGGCTCCCTAAGCCGCCGCCCGAGTCGCCGTCGTCCTTCCTCGACTTTCGAGGGCTCTCCTCCTTTTTGCTACCGTGCCTCGTCCTGTGCTTCCACGAGCTCAAAGACTTCGACGGCGAAAGGGAATTGAAGAACTTCTTCGCCTGTCTCAAACCTTCGCCCTTCTTCCCCGCACCCGCCGCACCCGCACCCGACTCCGCATCACCTTCAATCACATCCTCCCAAACCGTGTTCGGACGCGGCGTCTCCTCGGCCCGTGGAGTCGCATAGGGATCGGAGGAGCGAGGAGGAGTAGCTGGGGCTGTAAGAGCGAAGGGGGGCTGGAGGGGCCGCTTTTCGGGGTCAAAGTTGAGCTGGAGGAGGATGTCCCTGACGAGGTTGATGGTGCGGGTGACGTGGCGCGGGAGGGAGTCGGTCCGAGCTTGGGCGTGGGAGCTCGTGTAATATTCAAACTTCGCAAACGCGTTGCAGACGACGAGTAGAGGGTTGAGAGCCGTCCTTGGGTCGTGAGAGGTCGGGTCGTTGACGTCTTTCAAGCGGATGTGCGGGATGGGAGGGAGAGGCGTCTTCGTCGGGCGGTGGACAGTCGGAGCTGAAACAAACTGGAAATCCTCGACGGTGTAGGGTTGCGCCGTGTCCGAGTTGGGCTCGAGGATAGAGAAGGTTTGCTGGCGGGCGGTGTCGCACAGCAGGTGCTGGCGAAGGACGATGAAGCGATAGCGGAAGACTCTCGGCTGGCCGTGCTCGTCCGGGAGCGAGAGAGCGGGATGCTGGACACAATCGTGAGCTGCGTGGTAAAAACCTTCAGACCATGAGATACGCACCGTCGCTTTGATCTTCGAAACGTCTAGGCCCATATCTTTCGACATCTGCCGATGCTCGTTCACCCGCACGAGCCAGGTGAGGAGGAGGCGCAAGTCGTCGTCCACGGGCACCATCGCAAAAGTATGGCGTTTACCAAAGTCCCTATGACTCTTTGGATCCACTGAAGTTGTTGAGGAGGGTAAACGTAGGGTTAGCTTACTCGAACATTGTTGCCGGGCTTGTCGTCGATCGGTGAGCAGAGGAAACCGCGTGCCGCTTACTCGGATACAGGTTTGACGGGTGACTGATACACCAGTTCTCATCCGCTACTCCCATCTTCAACAGCCTATCCATCTAGAGCGGAGGGTAGCCACCCAGGCTCTGTCAGCCATCCGCTCCTCCTCATGACCGCACAACCCGATCATCTCACCTTGGCTCTGAAGTTCACCTCTTGCGTTGGGCCCAGGTCCACCATGTGAATATGGTCATCACAAGGTTCGGGGAATCCAACGAATCCGTGGTATGTCGAGCGTGCCGAGGCTTGACGAGCCTTTGGCGTCGCCTTCAGCGGCTGGTATAGCGACGGCCGAGGTTTCGAAGTTGACATCTTAGTTGCTGAGCCAGCAGAGGAGCACGACTGGTCCTCCCGCCAAGGTTTGGCGAGTCCGAGTTCGGCGAGAAATGAAGAGATACGAGATTGTGCCATTTGTCGGTGATGGTGTGCGCGCAAGCCAGGGCACTTTGCGCCAGCCGGAGCCAGGGGCCTCTGTTTTGTTCTGAGGAACGTAACTCAACCACGTGACATGACAGGCAATTCTTTTGTGATGGCCTCAATGGTGTCTCATCAAGTTTGCAAGCATTCCATCAACTCCTTTGTCCTTGCTTCTACTTTGAGCACCATCGCTGCCACAAAATCCGACAGTCGACAGACGCCGTTTGGTTGAGCGCCCTGGCGTCCGCGCCGTCAACGTGGCTAGTCAGCTAACGGCGCTTGCTCTGTGACCCAACGGAGAAACCCCTCGGCTCACCTCACAAACACCCTCAAGATTCACGTACCAGGTCCGGAGCGATGGCCCGACAAGACACGTTACGGCCGAGTTTGGAAGTGGTGTCGGACAGAGGGAGTACCTCCACAAGGATCTTCCTCTCGGGGACGCGCCATTTTGAAGCAATGAAACCTAAAATCGCGCATGAATTACCCGTATTGATGTATTTTGGCACTGTGCAAAGCTCGTTACTCTACAAGATCCCGATCTAAAGAGCCTCTCTTAGCGCTCCTCATCCTCGTCGTCACTCTCCGACCTCCACCCTATGCTCCGGTCCTCATCATCGGCTTCTGAATCGTCGTCGTCGTCCTCGTCGTCGTCCTCCTCGTCGTCGGAATCTTCGATCGGAGGAGAGCAGAGGATCGCGTACATCATTTTTCGACGGGCCTTTGGGTCGTGGGCAAACGCCTCGTGGAACGGGCCTGCAGGAACGATTCTCCGAAGGTCAGGAAAGGAGAGACTTGGGAGTGGATTGGAAAAGGAATACTTGGACGGACTCAACAAAGATTGGCTCGCTTGAGTATTTGCATGAATCTGGAGATCGCTCATCCCTCGCGAAATACCGCCTCCTCCCGCCGAGTCGGCATCGCCCTTCTTGCTCTTCTTCTCACGATTCCTGCCCTTCTGGCTCGACCTCGACCTCCCCTTCCACCGCCTTCTGGGCAAAACCTTCGGCGGCGAGAAACCTCGATAGAACGCCTTCGCCTTACTCGGCGCCTCGCTCGCTTTCACGCCAGCTTCCTCCTCATCGTCGTCCTCCCACGTGTCCATCGCGCGTGGTGTCGTTTCCGCCAGAGGGGTGGGGCAAGGGTCGGCAGCACGAGAAGCGGTAAAAGGGTAGATGGGAAGATCGGTAGGAGGCTCGGTGGAAGGGATGTCGGAAGGGATGGTGGGAGGGATGGTGGAAGGTCGGAATGTGCGCCTTTGTGGTTGAAAGCTGAGAGCGTCGACGATCTCGTCGACGAGATCCATCGTGAGCTTGACGTGGAGGGGAAGTTGGTCGAGCCGAGCTTTGGGAGTCGAGTTTCGGAAGTACTCAAACTTTCCGAAGGCATTGAGGAGGACGAGGATCGGGTTGAGCGCCATCACCGGGTCGTGCAAGCCCGTGGTCGGGTCCGGGCGAACGTGCGGGATGTCGGGGAGCGGCGAGTCATCCTCGACCGAGACGAACTCAAAGTCCTTGACCTTGTAGGGCTCGGCCTTGCTTGAACCGTAAGGGAGAATGTAGAGGAACTGCTCGCGATCTGGGTCGCAGAGCAACCGGTCCCGGAGCACGATAAAGCGGTACTTGAAAATTCTCGGTCCGTTCTCGGTGCCGAGCGCGAAGGCCGGCTTCTACAGGTAGAAAGTCAAGATACAATTAGTACCTGGTGACCGGAATAAGGAAAAAAAAAACGCGCCTGGAGCGCATTCTTAGGGATCGTCGGCGAGCCTACGCTGGCGAGGAGTTGACGAGCGACGTTGCTGGCGCGGATCCACGCGAGAAGGAGATCAAGGTCCTCGTCCACAGGCACCATGGCAAAGACGTGTCGTTTATCAAACTCCTTGTGCGATGTTGGATCCACTGAAGAGGGGTGTGTCAGCTTGCTCACGCGCGCCGTCCAAACTCACGGGGGACGAAAGCCCGAGCATAACTGGCGCCACTTACTCGGGTAAAGGTTGGACGGGTGACTGATATACCAAGATTCATCGACAATACCGCCATCCTCCAGCAAATCGATCTAAAACGAGCGTGCGCCCGTCAGCCCTGCTCTGCCCCCATCACGCCACCGTTGAACCACTCACCTTGGCTTTGAACGCATCCTTATCGGATGGGCCATAGTCAATCATGTGGCACTGCTCGTCACATGAGCCAGGAAACCCTCTGTAGCCATGGTACTGGCAGCTGTTCGAGATTTTGCGATCCCTTCTCGTGGTGTCGCGACGGTCGTAGAGCGACGGTTCGAATGTCGACCTGCCGGCGCCGGTGCTCGAACTGGACTGGTCGTCCCTCCACGGTTTGGCGAGACCGAGAATGGTCACGATCGGGTTGATACGATGTCCTGACATGTTGTGGTGCTGGTGGTACGCGCGCAAGCCGGGACGAGGCCGCGCGCTTCTCCGCCCTCCCTTTGTTTTGTTGAACGAAATTCAAACGCGTGACGTGGCAGGCCCCAGATTCTCAAGTCGCAGCAACAATTGCCTAGCATCAGGCTACTCAACATTCCACAAACTCCTTTGTCCCTGCTTCAGCTCTAGCCACCATCGCTGCCACAAAATCCAACAATCGACAAAGACCGTTTGGTTGAGCGCCCTGGCGTCCGCGCCGTCAACGTGGCTAGTCAGCTAACGGCGCTTGCTTCGCGAACGAACAGAAAAAAAAAACTCCCCAGCAGTCCACTCACCTCACAAACACCCTCAAGATTCACGACTCTATCGCTCGCCAGCACCCTCACAAACTCTTCCCCTCCATCACCACACTCGAGCCTCTCGACAACGATCCTCCCCGCAAACGGCGCGACCCTCGAAAACACCCACCCACGCTCCCGGTCAATCCTATCCGACGGAAGTTGATGGAATGGTGGTGGATAGAAAAGAGAAAGTAAGGAGGATATTGCGGCCATTTGGTTGTCGTGGCTGAAACTGAAGGACACAGGTCGGGGGTGAGCGGAAAGGAAAAAGGGGGAGGAAGGAGCGTACTCGATGTAAATCTTTCGATCCAGAGGGAAAGTGGTGGGAGTGAGAAGAGTGTGGTTCACTTGCGTGTTGTCGGAAGAGGCGTAGCTCAGGTTTGAAGTGAGGCGCGAGAGCAGTTCCTGACGGAGGAAAGGTACGTGACACATCAGTGTCTTGCTCAAGGGCGTTGGAGGGGTACTGTAGCCTTACGTTGACATAACCGACGCCCCTGTGGATGCAACTAGAGTAAATACCTGATCTACCGTGCGCAACGAAGGAGAGAAGCCAACGCACTGAGCCCTCCCAAGCCTCGCTCCCGGTCCCCACCCGAACCACTTGCCCAAGTCGCCGTGGTACTCCACACCTTCCCACTCCTCCCTCCCTTCAAAGACTGCACAAAACTCGCTGAATTCTGGGTCTGGGTCTGAATGAGCGAGGGTCTCGAAAGCGCAGAGGTGGGCTATGTGGATCACGTCGATTGGGAGGAGAGGGAGAGGGGTTGAGGGAGGCGAGAGGCGAGTGAGGCGCGCGAGGATGGGAGCGGAGAAGATAGAAAGAAAATGGTCTTGCTCTTTCGTTGAAGGGATTGAGTTGGGGCAGCGCTGGACGCACAAACAGACGTGGCTGTCAATCACGACGACATTCCCAAACGGACGGGAGTGGACACGAGACGAACGTTCTCGAGCGTGTTGTTGCTCCCGATCGCTTCACTGAGAGTGAGAATAGGAGATTCTGGAAGTTGAGCTTCGTAGGCGAAGGCGAGGGCCCAGTTTTTCGCAGAGTCGACGACGCTGGTGGGTTGCACTGGTGAGCACACGTGGTGTGGTGTGGTGTGGAGGAGGGAAGGGGGTTACCGTTTGCTGTCCTGAGCACAACTGCAGTCAATATAAGCTTAATTGGAGGACGGAAAAGCGCACCGAAGCTCGCACGAAAGGTGTTCCACAGTCAGTGGTCAAGCAATACCGCCGATACACCTCGCGGCCCGCTTGCCTGGACCTGGTGGCCCTCGAGCGATCAACGCACGTTCCGCTCACAAAAAAGGAAGCGGAATTCACTCGAGAGCCCCACGCGGCAGCAGGTCGTTCACCCCTAGATTCCATTCGTAGTCTTTGATGAAAGCGAGTTCTGGAGGGAGCGGATCGAGGTGCTTGAGGCGTGCGACGGTGGCTTTCATCCGGTGGGACGCTCCCGCTGTTGGGTTTCTCGAGCCATGTCGTTGGAGGATGTTGACCTGGACAGTGACTCAGCAAAGAGGGAGGGAGCAGGAGAAGACAAATGGTGGAAATACCTGAGTAACGTCGCATGATTGTGGAGGCGCCTCGTACGCCGACGCGGGGTAGTAAGGCGAGCTAACGTCACAGGGTGAGGTCTCAGCTGGGACAGAGCAAGGGTCACGAAACAAGAATGTAGAGAGTTTTTTGGCTGACTACTGGGCCCAGTATCGCGGGATGCATGCGTTGGGCAGAGTTGGGGCGGAAGCGAGGACGGCCCGGGTGGGGGACAAGCTCAGAGCCGAAGGTTGGGAGATAAGGCCAAGGTTTAGCCACGGAAGGAGATGATAAGGCAGCATTTCTGCCTGTAGATGTGGCAGGAAAAGGGATGTTCTAGGTAGATGTGGTAGGAGCAGAAGCAGTCAAGAGCCCGCGAAGCAGAGATGCCCGAGCGCCCGTCCAAGGAAAACACGTGTGCTGATTGATGCAAAACGAGAGGGAAGCAGAGGAAAGTGGGTGGGAATTGGGAACAGTTTTCGGGGAGAATCGCGCCGAGTTCATTTGTGTACAAGCGTCGAATTCGGCGCGATCGGAGTGCCGCCCCCCAGCAGCCCAACTCAACGCTTTGAGCGAGGCACACCCGCAGCCGCGGACTTTGGGTCGCCCCAACAAATCACGGCCCACCCTCTGGCTCCTCCCCCTCACCTCCCGCTCTCGCGAGCTCCCCCTTGCTCTGCACTTTTCACACTACTTTTCTTTCTTCCCACATCTCCTCCTCTCGCCCAGGAAGGGCTGCACCTCCATCCTCCCGCTCCCGGCGACAAGTTTGAGCTCGTCCTCGTCCAGCTTGTCCCTCAACCCATCCCGCGGCGCCCCTCCCTCCCCCCTCTTCCTCCCCTTCCTTCTCCCACCCTTTTTGAGCTCGAGTAATGCCTTTCACCGCTGGAAACGCTGCTCCTGCTCCTCCAGAGGACTCGCACGCCGACGAGGACGTCAAGGCGATGCACCTCAAGGCGGAGAAGTTCATCGGCAAGTCGCTCGTCTTTTTCCAAGTTGTTGCGATCAGAGCAGCTTCTAACTAGCATCATCTTCTACTTCGCCGACCGTTATTCCCCTACCCGCCATCCTCCTTGTCCTCACTCTACTCGTCGCCCTTTCCCCCCACCTTGCAGGAGGCAACCCGGTGACGAGCGCACCCCCTTCCCGAGTGACCGACTTTGTACGAGCAAAAGGAGGACACTCGGTCATCACCAAGGTCAGTCCCGATTCCCTCCCTTTTTCCCCTCTGCGAAACGGCCACCCGCGCGCGCCCTGTGCCCTGTCTCCGACGCCGAGTTGAGCTAACCCCAACGCTTTCTAGGTCCTCATTGCCAACAACGGTGCGGCTGCCTTTTCGCGTTGTCTCTTGCTCCACAGCAGTCAGAGCTGATAGAATTCGACTTTGCTAGGTATTGCCGCCGTCAAGGAGATCCGTTCGGTCAGGAAATGGGCGTACGAGACGTTTGGCTCCGAGCGCGCGATCGAGTTTGTGGTCATGGCGACCCCCGACGGTCAGTCCCCTTTCTGAGCACCGTAGTTGGGTCTGGAGTTATGGAGAAGCTGTTTGAGCGGTTGACTATGCTCTTGCGAGCTGTTTCGACTGCCTGGCGGCGCGTTGGGGAGTCACCAGACGAAGGGCCCCTCCGCTGACGTCTTTTTCATTTAACCTCCCGTGAAACAGATCTCAAGGTCAATGCCGACTACATTCGAATGGCCGATCAGTACATCGAGGTCCCTGGTGGCACCAACAACAACAACTACGCCAACGTCGATGTCATCGTCGATGTCGCTGAGCGTGCTGGCGCTCACGCCGTTTGGGCCGGATGGTCAGTCTCCCTCCCCTCCATCCCGCCTCGATTTTTTCCACGCGTTCTCTGGCGGGAAAGCAAATGCAGTAGCTGATGAAAGATTTCGATGCGTTTCCACAGGGGTCACGCTTCGGAGAACCCACGACTACCCGAGTCGCTCGCCGCGTCCAAGAACAAGATCATCTTCATCGGTCCTCCCGGCTCCGCCATGCGCTCTCTTGGAGACAAGATTTCTTCCACCATCGTCGCCCAGTCTGCTCAGGTCCCCTGTATGGACTGGTCCGGAACCGGCATCGACCAGACGATCCTCTCGCCCGAAGGATTCGTCACTGTCGCCGACGACGTTTACCAGGAGGCGTGTGTTAGCAACGCCGAGGATGGTTTGGCCAAGGCTGCCAGGATCGGGTACCCTGTCATGATCAAGGCGTCTGAGGGTGGTGGAGGAAAGGGTATTCGTATGGTCAAGGACGAGAAGGACTTCATGCAGAGCTTCGGTGCCGTCTTGGGTGAGGTCCCAGGTGAGTTTCCGTAATTTTTGATCGAATGGTTTGAGTTCGTTGAGGCAGAAAACGAGAAAGCTGACTGAAATGATGCGTTTTTCTAGGATCCCCCGTCTTCATCATGAAGCTCGCCGGTGCCGCTCGTCACCTCGAGGTCCAGGTCGTCGCCGATCAGTACGGCAACGCCATCTCCCTCTTCGGTCGTGACTGTTCCGTCCAGCGTCGTCACCAGAAGATCATTGAGGAGGCTCCCGTCACCATCGCCGGTCCCGAGACATTCGAGCAGATGGAGAAGGCCGCCGTCCGTCTCGCCAAGCTCGTCGGCTACGTCTCCGCCGGAACGACCGAGTTCCTCTACTCGGCTGCCGACGACAAGTTCTACTTCCTCGAGCTCAACCCTCGTCTTCAGGTCGAGCACCCCACCACCGAGATGGTCTCCGGCGTCAACCTTCCCGCCGCTCAGCTCCAGATCGCCATGGGTATCCCCCTCCACCAGATCCGCGACATCCGAACCCTCTACGGCAAGTCCCCTCACGGTAGCTCGAAGATCGACTTCGACTTCGAGGACCCCGCCTCGGCCGCCACTCAGCGCAAGCCCTCGCCGAAGGGCCACGTCGTCGCCGTCCGTATCACCGCCGAGAACCCCGACGCTGGATTCAAGCCCTCGTCGGGAACGCTGCAGGAGCTCAACTTTAGGTCGAGCACCAACGTTTGGGGTTACTTCTCCGTCGCCGCCGCTGGAGGTCTGCACGAGTTCGCCGACTCACAGTTCGGTCACATTTTCGCGTACGGCTCGGACCGTAGCGAGAGTAGGAAGAACATGGTCGTCGCATTGAAGGAGCTCTCGATTCGCGGAGATTTCAGGACGACCGTCGAGTACCTCATCAAGCTGCTCGAGACCGAGGCGTTCGAGGGCAACACCATCACCACCGCCTGGCTCGACGGCCTCATCTCTGAGCGCCTCACTGCTGAGCGCCCCGAGACTAACCTCGCCATCATCTGCGGTGCCGTCGTCAAGGCTCACCTCTACGCTCAGGGCCTCATTGCCGAGTACAAGAAGATCCTCGACAAGGGTCAGTCGCCCCCTCGCGAGTTGCTCGCCACCGTCGTCCCTCTCGAGTTCGTCCTCGAGGACACCAAGTACAAGGTCACGGCGTCCAAGAGCTCGCCCAACGCCTGGATCATCTTCGTTAACGGCTCGTCGGTTGCGGTTGGCATCAGGGATTTGGCCGACGGTGGATTGTTGGTCCTTCTCGACGGAAGGAGTTACACGTGTTACGCCAAGGAGGAGGTCGGGTGCGTGACCTTTTTCGAATCGGGATTGTTTACAGGAGAGTGGTGCTGACTTGTTGATGATCTTCAGAGCTCTTCGTCTCTCCATTGACTCGCGCACCATCTTGGTCGCCCAGGAGAACGACCCCACTCAGCTCAGGTCGCCTTCGCCCGGAAAGCTCGTTCGCTACTTCATCGAGAGTGGAGAGCACATTGCCAAGGGCGAGGCCTACGCCGAGATTGAGGTCATGAAGGTGAGTTTCCACTGTTGCTGATCTTGTCGACGTGCCTCAAAGCTGATCGAACCACGTTCAGATGATCATGCCTCTCATCGCCACGGAGGACGGTATCGCCCAGTTCATCAAGCAGCCGGGAGCCGCTATCGACGCCGGAGACATCCTCGGTATCCTCTCCCTCGACGACCCCAGTCGCGTCCACCACGCCAAGCCCTTCGAGGGCCAGCTGCCTCAGGTCGGCCTCCCCAGCATCATCGGCTCCAAGCCTCACCAGCGCTTCGCGTACCTCACCAGCGTCCTCCACGAGATCCTCGCCGGTTACGACAACCAGGCCATCATGGCCACGGCCCTTCGAGAGCTCGTCAGTGTCCTTCGCAAGCCCGAACTTCCTTACGGCGAGGCGTACGCCGTTCTCTCGACCCTCTCTGGCCGTCTCCCCGCCAAGCTCGAGGCCACCATCCGCACCGCCGTCGACAACGCCCACACCGAGCTCGCCGAGTTCCCTTCGGCCCGTCTGCGCAAGATCATCGACACTGCCCTCGAGGCCTACACCCCTACCGAGCGCGCCGTCGTCGAGCGCCACCTCGTCCCCGTCGAAGACATCATCGGTCGCTACAAGGGAGGCCTCAAGGCTCACGAGTGCCTCACGTTTGCCAACATCATGGCTGCGTACTACGAGACTGAGCGCCTGTTCAGTGGCCGCGAGGACGACGTCGTTCTTGAGCTCCGCGACACCTACCGCGACTCGCCCGACACCGTCGTTGCGCTCGTCCTCTCCCACTACAAGGCTGCCTCGAAGAACCAGCTTGTGCTCGCGATCCTCGACCTCATCAAGGAGGATGACTCGCAGGGCGTCATCGAGCTCGCCTTCAGCAACGTCCTCAAGGACCTCGCCGACCTCGACTCCAAGGCCACGACCAAGGTCGCGCTCAAGGCGCGTGAGGTGCTCATCCACTGCCAGCTCCCCTCCCTCGAGGAGCGCTCCACCCAGATGGAGGCCATCCTCAAGGCGTCCGTCACCCAGATCGCGTACGGCTCGATGGGCAGCACCGACCGCGAGCCCCGCGAGGACATCCTCAAGGACGTGATCGACTCGCGCTTCACCGTCTTCGACGTTCTCCCGAGCTTCTTCGTCCACGGCGACCAGTGGGTCGAGCTCGCCGCGCTCGACACGTACGTTCGTCGTGCGTATAGGTCGTACTACATCATGAACCTCGACCTCAAGGAGGCCGACGCTTCGGAGGACGAGCCCGCCGTCGCTCTCTGGACGTTCCGCATGCGCAAGGTTGCTTCGGGATCGGAGCCCTCCACGCCCACCATGTCGTCCCAGCGCACCGCGTCCTACTCGGACCTCACCTTCCTTCTCTCGCGCGGCCAGGAGGAGCCCATCCGCTACGGAGCCATGTTCGCCATCAAGTCGCTCGCCGGTGTCGCCGACAAGCTCTCGTCGACGCTCCGCCACTTCCCCGACATGTCCAAGTCCCAGCTCAACCCTTCGGCGTCGAGCCAGATGCAGTGGAACGTCCTCAACATCGCCCTCGTCGTCGCCAAGGGCGCCGAATGTGACGAGGAGGCCACCCACGCCGAGTTCGCCAAGATCGTCAACGGCCTCTCGGACCAGCTCGACCGCCGCGCCATGCGCCGCATCACCCTCCTCATCTGCCGCCAGGGCCAGTACCCCTCGTACTTCACCCTCCGCAAGCAGGACGGCGTCTGGAAGGAGCTTTCGACGATTCGCGACATCGAGCCTGCTCTCGCCTACCAGCTCGAGCTCGCCCGTCTCTCGAACTTCAACCTCACTCCTTGCGTCACCGAGAACCGTCAGGTGCACATCTACTACGCCGTCGGCAAGGACAACTCGTCCGACTGCCGCTTCTTCGTGCGCGCGCTCGTCCGCCCTGGACGCTTGCGTGGCAACATGAAGACGGTCGACTACCTCGTCTCCGAGAGCGACCGCCTCATCACCGACGTCCTCGACACTCTCGAGGTCGCCAGTGCTTCCCGTCGTGCCGCCGATGGAAACCACATCTCGGTTCGTCTGCCTGTTCTCTCTTCTTTTTGCTGCCACGTGGCTGACTTTCTCTCTTTCCGTTCCACAGCTCAACTTCGTGTACAGTCTCCGTCTCGACTTTGAGGATGTGCAGACCGCCCTCGCTGGTTTCATCGACCGCCACGGCAAGCGCTTCTGGCGTCTCCGTGTCACCGGCGCCGAGATCAGGATCATCATCGAGGACGCCCAGGGCAACACCCAGCCCATCCGCGCCATCATCGACAACGTCTCCGGCTTCGTCGTCAAGTACGAGGCCTACCGCGAGGTCGAGACCGACAAGGGCGCCACCATCCTCAAGTCGATCGGTCCCCAGGGCGCGCTCCACCTCCAGCCCGTCAACTTCCCTTACCCGACCAAGGAGTGGCTCCAGCCCAAGCGTTACAAGGCCCACGTCGTCGGCACCACTTACGCCTACGACTTCCCCGACCTCTTCCGCCAGGCCCTCCGCCGCCAGTGGAAGCTCACGGGCAAGCCCGCGCCTTCCGAGCCCATCATCGCGAAGGAGCTCGTCCTCGACGAGTTCGGCAAGCCTCAGGAGGTCGCTCGCGCCCCCGGCACGAACAACATCGGTATGGTCGGATGGATCTTCACCATGTTCACCCCCGAGTACCCCACTGGACGTCGCGTCGTCGTTATCGCCAACGACATCACCTTCAGGATTGGCTCGTTCGGACCCGCCGAGGACCAGTACTTCTTCGCCGTCACTGAGCTCGCTCGTGCTCTCGGCTTGCCTCGCATCTACCTCTCCGCCAACTCGGGAGCTCGTCTCGGTATCGCTGAGGAGCTCGTCGAGGCCTTCTCCGCCGCCTGGGTCGACGCCTCGCGCCCCGAGAAGGGCTTCAAGTACCTCTACCTCACCCCCGAGAAGCTCGGCGAGCTCAAGAACAAGGGCGAGCGTAGCGTTGTCACGAAGAAGATTGAGGAGGAGGGTGAGATCCGCTACCAGATCACCGACATCATCGGTCTTCAGGAGGGTCTCGGAGTCGAGTCGCTCAAGGGATCCGGTCTCATCGCTGGAGAAACCTCGCGCGCCTACGACGACATCTTCACCATCACCCTCGTCACCGCTCGCTCGGTCGGTATTGGAGCCTACCTCGTTCGTCTCGGTCAGCGTGCCGTCCAGGTCGAGGGTCAGCCCATCATCCTCACCGGTGCTGGTGCGCTCAACAAGGTGCTCGGTCGCGAGGTCTACTCGTCCAACCTCCAGCTCGGAGGCACCCAGATCATGTACAAGAACGGTGTTTCTCACTTGACTGCCGCCAACGACCTCGAGGGTGTCCTCGCCATCGCCAGGTGGCTTGCCTTCGTTCCCGAGACCCGCGGCGCTCCCCTCCCCATCGCTCCTTCCTCCGACCTTTGGGACCGCCCCATCGACTACGTCCCCATCAAGGGCGCGTACGATCCCCGCTGGTTCTTGGCCGGTAAGACCGACGAGACCGACGGCCGCTGGCTCTCTGGTTTCTTTGACCAGGGCTCGTTCCAGGAGACTCTTTCTGGCTGGGCTCAGACGGTCGTAAGTAGCCTTTTCTTACTAATTTACTCGCTATTCATCGCTGAGCATTCTTTTTGTCTAGGTTGTTGGTCGTGCTCGTCTCGGTGGAATCCCCGTCGGTGCCATCGCCGTCGAGACCCGCACCGTCGAGCGTGTCGTCCCTGCCGACCCCGCCAACCCCGCCTCGATCGAGCAGAAGATCATGGAGGCTGGACAGGTCTGGTACCCCAACTCGGCGTTCAAGACTGGCCAGGCCATCTTCGACTTCGACCGCGAGGGCTTGCCTCTCATCATCTTCGCCAACTGGCGTGGATTCTCTGGAGGACAGCAGGACATGTTCGACGAGGTTCTCAAGAGGTGCACCTTTCTTGCTTAATTCAGCGCATTGTAAACGTTGATACTAATCGGTGTTTATCTCGCAGGGGTTCCCTCATCGTCGACGGTCTCTCGTCGTACAAGTCGCCCGCCTTCGTCTACATCGTTCCTAACGGAGAGCTCCGTGGTGGTGCTTGGGTCGTGTTGGATCCTTCGATCAACAACAACGGCATGATGGAGATGTGAGTTCCGCTGCGATTTATTTGCGTTGGAGGAAGAGTTGCTGACTCGTATTCTCACACAGGTACGCCGACGAGACCGCCCGCGCTGGTGTCCTCGAGCCCGAGGGTATCGTCGAGATCAAGCTCCGCAAGGACAAGCTGCTCGCCATGATGGAGCGCCTCGACCCCACCTACGCCGACCTCAAGGCCAAGAGCGGCGACTCGTCGCTCGCGCCCGAGGACTCGGCTGCCGCCAAGGCCGCCCTCGCCGACCGCGAGAAGATCTTGCTGCCGCTCTACCAGCAGATCGCTCTCCAGTTCGCCGACCTCCACGATCGCCCTAACCGCATGAAGGCCAAGGGTACCATCCGTGACTCTTTGGAGTGGACCGAGAGCCGAAGGTGCGTCGATTTTTCTCCAATTCTGACGAGTCTAATTTACTTACGCTCGCTTTCCCTCCAGGTACTTCTACTGGCGCCTTCGTCGCCGTCTCCAGGAGGAGGACGCTCTCAAGAAGCTCAAGGCTGCCAACCCCACCCTCACTCGCGAGGCCGGACTCAAGATCATCGAGGAGTCCATCGAGTCGAGTGCGCTCGACCTTTCGAGCGACCGCTCCGTCACCGAGGCCCTTGAGAAGGGCAAGGCCGCCATCACGACTCGCGTCAAGGCCGAGCGTGCCACTTCCATCTCGGACTCGATCGCCGCCATGTCGGCCGAGGACTCGTCCGCCGTCTTGGAGGGACTCAAGAGCGCTTACGGCCAGCGCTTGAGCGCTGAGGACTTGGCCCAGCTCGTCAAGTTGCTCTCGACCCAGTAGTTAATTTCTCCTTAGATTCAGGTCAATATGGATATCTTGCAGAACACTTTGTGAAATAGGACTTTAGACATGCAGTTCCCCGTCATTGTCATTGCCGCTCGAGTGAGGAAAAGGAAGAGCAATCCAGCACAGCGCCACGTCACCGCGAGCCGACTGCGCGCGTTCCAGTCTTGTGAAATTGTATGGAGCCTCGGGAGAAGACTTGCGCGGGGATCAAAGCTTCACCATTGTACCTCACCCCGTCAACATGCAACCACCGGTCGTCCCGGAGGGTTTCGAATTGCTAGGCTTCGCCAAACCACACGCCGAAGGCAAATCACACACCTCAAGCGTCGAAACAGCGAGTCCGAAGCATTGGGAGCCTCGTAGCATCTACGACCGTCCCAGCACCGTTCCGACACAATACAAACTAGCAGTCAAGAGGACTCAATATCAAGCCTTTTTTGGCTTCGGTCATGGTTCCATGGATTACGCTCACATCCTCGACGAAACCGCTTCCAGTGAGGCCCGCTTTGAAGCCAAGGTGAGTGTTGGAAGGGAGTGGATCGCTAGAGAAATGCCAACGGGCGCTTTCTTGGTTGCAGGTGGATGAAGCATGGGCCTTGGGGATCCGTCTTCCCTGCATCTCACACCCTTCCAATCTCATCGGCCGTGCGTACTCTCCCGGCCTCTGCAAAGTAATACCGGCGGGAGTTACGGGCCTGCTCTTCAGTGGACCCTACGAGTCATCGCATGTTTGTCGACAAACATGCTCTTGCACTTGTGCCGGTTGATGAGGATTTGGTCCTGATGCGCGACTGGCTACTGAGCGACAACCGGTCCAGGGAGGATTGTGTCGAGGCCGGCGGGTTTGCGTACAACCGCAACATTCATGTGAGTTCCCTTCGTTCAAGGCCCAGTTTGGGTACAAGGAGAGAGGACGAAAGCTTGCTGACCTATTCGTAGGCATTTGGTCGTGTCTGTCCCTCGGATTCCGGTGGGCCGCGCAAGTTCAGATACCGCCTTGTCGTCCTTCGCCCACACCACATCCTCGACCTTGCTCGCGGGCAAACGCTTAGCATCATCAACTTTGAGACAAACAAAGCCGAGCCCTACACGATCGAGGGATATGAATTCATGAGCACCCTTGACAAGGCTCGCCTCCCTGTCGTCAGTCACCTTCGGCCCCCGGCTGAAGGCCCCACCCGACACGATACGGAGATCGACATGAACCCGTTTCTGGTCACCCTCAACGCTTTCCATAAGATCAACATCTTCCAGTCGGGGCTCTCGGAACCTCAGCTCAGATCCCTTCCTTCCCACATCGTCACTTGCTTCACTCTTGTCGCTGACGTGGTCGATACTCTCTACTCTGGCCCTCGTGCATCTTCTACGAAGCATCGCACTTGTACTTCAATCGGTACCACTACAGACCTCTCCAGTGACGCGCTAGAGTCTGTCACCAGGGACATCGCTGGACCGATCGAGAGCGAAGCTGGGAAAACGCGACTTGCGGCCAGCATGAGCGACGAGAGCCTCGAAAGAAGCACAGAAGGGATTCCAGCAGAACCAAACAATCTAGCGCTGGATGAAAGTAGTTCGTCATACTACTGTGAGTCTTATCTACAAGCTGAGAAGCCCTGCGAATGCTGACCATTCCTTGCTTCAGCGGCGATGTCCGAACCAAACGTCCCCGTTCAGACCAAGATCAAGCTCGGCATGGACATTCTTTTCGGTGGGGGAGAGGATCTGGAGCTTGATGATTCCGACAACGAAGGTTTTTGATGACAAGGAAATCCTGGTTCCGCTCCATCTGTACACGTGTACGCGGCTGCTCTTCCCCTTACGACCGAATCTCGAGGAAAGTTAGGAAACAGTTTGCGGCCACTCCGCCGCGGCTGAGTGGTCTTTGGACTACGAGAAAAGCTGTGCGTTTGATCTCGCAATTCGGATCGAAGAAAAGGGAGAAGGATGCTACGATATGCTCCTTGCAGCCTTGAAGCAGGCTCTTTCATCAGACCCAAGCCACGTGCGTGGGAGAAGAAACACCGGAAGACGCGTTGCGGTGACACAAGAGTGACGATTGCTCTACTCCTACAACACAACTACCGTGTCAGAGAATCAAGAATAAACCCCAAACGTCAGCAACGGCTGGGGGTGCTGGCTTGAGATTTTCGTGCTGTTCGCCCGCAAAGCTCACGTCAGTGACGTTCGCGCATCGCAAGAAGCGAAGAAAGACTTACAGCTCTCGGAAAAGACTCATGTCGATGCGCCGAGTAAACTTGGCAAACACGTGATACGGGTCGTGCTCGATGAGGTTGAGGCACTCGACGCAGAGATCGAACGAGTTGGCGCAGTGGCAGCACCGCATCCAAGCGCCAGGGATCGCTTCCAAGCAATTGTCGCAGATGACCTGTTTTACAGAGATCGTGAGTGAGTCAGCCTCAAGAAACGGCAGTGACTGTGCTTACGTTCTGGTGTAGAACGACAGCATCGTTCAAGCCCTCCGAGCTGCCCGACCTCGAGCTTCCGTTGCTGGTGAGTGATTCGAAACGAGCCGGTGCCGACGGATCGTAAAGGATCGGCAGCAGCTGAGAAAGGGGTGGGAGTGCGTGCTGAAGGGGCCGAGTGATGCGCTGGAGGAGAAAAAGGAAATTGACGTGTCAGAGCAACGGCATCAAAGCAATGGCAACAAAAACGTACGAGGAAACAGTGAAGTGGATTGTGAATCAAATGCGACGACTGTTCGCACGACGAGCACTACGGTTGAAACAGTCAGTGGAAAGAATTGCAGGCAGAGTAAACTTTCAGAACACGCACCAAGTCGTACGTCGGCGTCGACCCACACTGAGCACAAATCCACCTCACTCCCTGGATCAACCTACTGCACCCTTGACAGACGATGTTGTGGAACGAGTTGTTCATCTCGTCGCGAGACCCGGGGTGCGCCAATGGCTGAACGGGGAACTGGTTCGGGTACTGAGGCTGGGAGTAGGCGGGGTAGTTGGACGGCGGAGGGATCCCTCGACCTCGGAAATGAGGCGGCGGGGGATGATGGTAGTGAGGAGGGGCGGAGCGACCGTATGCACCATGGTTCTCGTACGGCGGAGCCTCCCACTGAGGAATCGAGCGTCGGCCTGGCGACGAGCGGCGTTGGCGAAGGGAGCTACCGTCGCGCGTCATGACTCGAGCACGGTCGCTGGCGTCGTCCATGATGTCCTCTGAGACGGGGACAGTGATTTTGAGGAGGATGTGGGTGTGGTCGTGTCTTCCGTCGGGAGACGTAATAGGTGGCTCGAGAGACTCGCACTGATCGAGGAGTGAGACGTGAGCGACACTGATGAGGGAAGTGTGGAAGGGATGAAGCTCACCTTTTTGCAAAGATCGAAAGATGCACAAGAAGCGCAGCTATACCTGAGACCATGAAGAGAAACACGTCAGCGCCAAGATGCCGTACGCAGGGGAGAACACGAACCTCGGGCCAACGATGTCTCCCAAACAGCCGAAGCAAAGGACTCCGGGATGTTTGACCGCTGCATACCCGTTATGTCAATATCTACATCCCGTCTCTTTCGTTAGCTCAACAGAGGCAGCTCACGTTTCGGCGGCACCCTCGGCGCCCTATTCGGACCTCCCTCACTGCTCCCACTCCACCCAGAATACTCCGACGCGACCCTCCTCTCGCCGTTCGATCCCACGACGCCTCTTGCACGAAGCACTGCGAGGCGCACGTCTTCGGCTGTGGCGTGGCCTGAGCCTGAGGTGACGGATGCGGGAGGACTGGGGGTGTCGAGGACTGGACGAGCTGGTCGGTCGGGGACGGCGAGGAACGCGTGGATTGGGTGGATGTCCTGAAAATTGGGAAGAAATGAGCTGAGTTGTCGGGGAAATTTGGTGGAGATAGGCGGTGTCGACCAACCTCAACGGTACGGTAGCAAGAAAGGCAGAGCTCAAACTTTGGGCACGACAGACCTGGCAAGACCCTCTTCAGCACCCAACCTTTCAATGATGTGATGGTTGATCAAATATAACTCACATTTGAACCTATTAGTCTGCACTGGTCCATCTCCGCAGATCGTACAATGCACGTCGTCCTCGTAATCTGCGGAACGAGCCACGTCAGCGCCACCCTTCACACCCTCGAAAGCAAAACGCTCGACTCACCAACCTCCCTCCACCCAAGCAACGAGCTCTTCGGCATCCTCATCACCTCCGCAAAACTATGCCCAACCTCTCTCCCCTCCGTCAACCCCTCGCCTTCCTCCCTTCTCCTAGCCACCACGGCCATCTCAGCCGCATGCCTCACTCCCGCCGTCTCGACACACTCCGGACACAGCTCATACCCACCCAACTCCTCCTCCTGGTGGAAATGGTCGGAGTGGTCGTCCAACGCCCCATTCCCTGTATGAGCGTGCCCGTTGGTGCCGGTCGCCCCTCCACTTCCGTTCCCGCTGCTCCCGCTCCCCGCCCTCGAAGTCTCCGGCGAGAGCGGCAGAGCCACATTCCTCGCCCTCTCCAACGCATCCTCCCTCCCCTTCCCTTTCTCAACCTTGGAGAACCTCATCAATGGAATTTCCTCTCCGTTTCCTCCTGCCAACCCCACCTCACTCTCGCCCTCACTCTCCATCACAGTCCCCGCGTCGCTCCCCGTTTCGTCGAAATCCAGATCCACGTCCTCGGCCCCTTCATCGAGTCTCATCAACCTCCTCCTTCCCTCTGGCAAGATCGGCCCACACAGTGTACAAATATACCTCAACTCCCTCATCGGTTTCCTGCAATCCGAGCACCTCAACAGCTCATCAGGAACCGACGAGAGCGAGTGCAGACTCGGTGCTGGAGTGATCCTCGACAACGAGAGGTCCGCGAGTAGGGTAGGGAGGTCCGGAAACGAGTTGTTTGGGTTCGAAGCGGAAGGAGAAGGAGAGGGCGTGAGTTCTCTGAACCACCGAGAGGAGAGCTCTTCTCGACCAAGGTTCTCTGGAGCGAGGGTTGATGGACCGGCTTCTGGCGCGTCGCCGGCGGAAGAGGAGCCGGAGTTCGAGGCTCGAGATTTATAGGTCGGTGGGTTGGAGAGGGGGATGGAAGGAGCTTTCGAGTGGCCGCCGGAGGAGGAGGAGGACGAAGCGCGGGAGGAGAGCTCGTCCGGTGCTACTGCTCGTGGTGGGACCTCATCTGGTGAAGTCCCCGGCGTGGTGCGCCGGCTGCCTTCAGAAGACGAGGACTTGGAAGAACTTGAAGGCGACCTCGAGAGCACCGCTCGACCTTTCCCTTTGTCCCTCGTCGTGCTCGCGCCTGAGCTCGATCCGGGATCGAGCTGATCCAACCTCGCTGTCCCAGCACTGCCACTGCTCTCTCGACTTCCCTTCCTGAACGGCGACGGCGGGATCGGAGGCGGGACAGGGGGTGATAGTGCCGGCCTTCCAGGAGGAACGTCGTACGAGGTAAACGAGCCGACTTCGGACGGCGTTGGCGGGTAGCGAGAGGGCGGTGGTGAGGAGTAAGAGTATTGTGAGGACGAGTGCGGGTAGTTTGGTGGTCGAGGCGGCGCAGGTGGGCGTGGTGGTGGGGGAAGATCGTAATACGACGAGGAGTAAGGGCTGTAGTGAGGTTGATGGGGCGGGTTGTAGCCGAACGGAACCATGCCCCAGGGACCAGAGGGAGGTGTCGGAGGCTGAGGAGGTCGGGGAGGTCCAGAATAGTACGACGAGCTAGGGCCCGCACTCCTCGCGCCTCGGTCCCAATCACTCTCGCTCCCACTTTCGCTCATGCTCCTTCCACTGACCCAGCTGCTGCCGCTCCTGCTGCCCCCACTCCCGCTCAGCAAGCTCCCGCCGCCATACTCGCTCCTCCCGCCGCTGACGCTCCCCGCATCGCTCAAGCTCGGTCCTTCGTAGTCGACCACGACGAAGATGTTCATCGTCACCCTCTGGCTTTGCCTTGCGTCGTCCGGCGAGGGTTCGTCAGAGAGGAAGTAGCTGACTGCTTCCTGGAGGTCGTGAGGGCCTGCTATCTCCGTGTCGACGCCGTCGTCGTCCCGGTCTGTTGGGGTAGAGGTCAAAAGATGAAGGCAGGAGCTAGGGGAGGTGTCTGGTGGACGAACAAGCGATCCTGAATGACGAGACGTGGAGGGAGAAGCATCTCGCAATCTATGGATGGGACCCCGCAGACCGAGCCTTGTCAGCGTCCTGTCGCCTCGGCTGCACCAAGGTAGATTCCCAAACCTTTGCTTTGAAGTGGTCGTAGTCCAACTATCACACGTTTTGATTGGTTAGACGAATGTACCGAGTCAGAGGAAGACGACGAACCTGAGCATACGAGTTGAAGCTGACTCGGCGGGTGAGGTTGCTGCCGAACGAGACCTTGCAGACCAGAGTAGTGCTCATCTTTGCCACAAATTGATGCTCAAACTGAAGCTGCCCGTCCTCCTCCCGCCAGGGTCGTCGTGGAGCGAATGACTCCTCTCGCTTCGCCTCGTATGGTTGGGCGGGGCCGGTGCTGGGAGGCGGTGATCGCCAGTCGCTCTAGAGTGGGCGGCTGACGGTCCTAGGTGCAGTATGTAACGAAAAGTAGATGTATCGAGATTTCAAGCTGTCGTTGACAAGACGAAGGGATGGCAAGCCGTCCTCGCGGATCCCAAGTCCCCGGCTGCGCTACTTCGAGTCTCGCCTTTGAGCTTGCCCAGGCTCGTCCTCCTTCGCCTCCATCCATACTTCTCGCACGACTCTCTCGACAATGTCTCAAGAAACACCAGTCGACCCTACGCCCGCTGCACCAGCCCCCACCGACGCTGAGCCCGCCACTGCTGCCGCGCCTGCCCCAGCAGCTGGCAACGAGGACGCGTCCGAGTCCACCGAGTCGAGCTCGTCGCTCCTCGCGAACGGGATCAAGTCGCTCGCGTTGAAGCGCTACGACCAGGCCTGCGACTCGCTCTCCCGTGCCGTCGAGCTCTTGTGCGTGTCCCCTTCCTCCTTCCTCCTACGCGCGCGGGGTGCTGATGGGCACGCGTTGTTTTTTTGGGTTGGTTGGTGCGCGCTTTAGGACGGAGCAGAACGGCGAGCTCGCGCCAGAGAACTGCGAGGCGATCATGCTCTATGGCAAAGCGTTGCTGTTCAACGCCATCTCCAACTCGGCTGTCCTCGGCAAAGCCCCGCCTCCAGACGCCGCCGACGAGAGTGAGTTTGAACGCGTCGCCGCCTCCTCTCGCCCCAACGCGTCGACTGACACTTTCACCCCCACGCGCACAGAGGCTGCTGCTGGTCCTTCCGTTACTTCTGGACCTGTCACGGCCCAGAACATTCAGTTCCACTTTGGTGGCGACGACCCCAACGACGATGACGAGGACGAGGAGGAGGGCGAGGGCGAAGGCGGGGAGGAGGAAGAGGACAAGGAGGACGACTTGGAGAGCGCGTTCTTGATGCTCGACACGGCGAGGGCGATCCTCGAGAAGCAGACTGGTGAGGAGAGTATGAACAAGAGGGCTGAAGTGCATAGGCTGTTGGGCGACGTCGCGAGTGAGAGTGGTGCGTCCCCACTCCTTCCTAGCTCACGCGACATCAGCTAATCCCCATCTGTTACGCAATAATAGAGAACTTTGACTCCGCCTCGACCGAGTACCTCGCTTCCCTCTCTCTCCTCCAAAAACTCCTCCCTCCCTCCGACCGCGCCCTCTCAGAACTGCACATGCTCCTCGCCCTCACGCTCGACTTTGTGCCCGGACGCAACAGCGACGCTGTCAAGCACGCGCAGTTGGCAAAAGATGTCTTGTTGAAGAGGTTGGAAGTGCTGGAGGGTAACGAGGGAGAGAAGGAGAAGGCTGAGAAGGACGATATCAAGGGATTGATGGGAGATGTGGACGAGAAGGTGAGTGCATGCGTTTCATCTGTTTGGCTTGACAACGAAAATCGCGCGCTGATAAATGCGACGAACACAGATTGAGGATCTCAAGCTCACCGCGGCCGGCATCTCGACCGAGCCAACGGAGAAGGAGAAGGCCCTCGAGAACCTCCTGCGTCCCGCTTTCGAAGCTGCGACGAAAGGCGCACCAGTGAACGACTTGAGCGGATTGGTGAAGAAGAAGAAGAAGGTCGCTCCTGCTCCGGAAGTTGAGGTTAAGGCTGAGGAGAAAGTTGAGGATGGGAAGAGGAAGGCGGAGGAAGTGGAGGGGAAGGAAGAGAAGAGCGAGAAGAAGGTCAAGTTCGGGGAGGACGTCAAGCAGGATGATGCGTAGGCGATACGAGGTCTTGTGACAGTAGGACTAGCTTGTTATTATGACACCTTTTCGTTGATTTTTTCCAACCATTTTGAACTACCCGTGAACCCGTGCATGGCACCTAGATTGCGACTCCAGCATGTTCAACCTTCTCCGTCTCAGCATGCTCAACCTTTTCCGTCTCCGTCTTTGTCTTCCTGCTACCTGCTGCTGGGTACCCATTCTTCGTTTGCTCGATGAACTCCCTCACCCCAAGGAAACAGTCCTCCACTGCGTTCACCCCCCAGACCATGTCGAGGTGCTCGTAGTTCTCCAACGCGTCGACTTTGACCAATCGCACTGTTGTTGCACACGTCAGCTGCTTCCTTGAAAAGTGTTTTGCTGAGGTAGAAAGGGACGAACCATTCTTCTCCCTCGCCCGAATCCTCTCGACCAGTGGCTTCCCGAGAACGAGCGTATCGAGCGTGCCGTACGAGATCATGAGCGGCGGGAACGACTTGGGGAACCACGGCGTGTCGATCGACGTGTCGAAAATACAGTTCTTGTAGCTGAAGCTCGCGCAGTAGTAGTACAGCAGCTCCGCCGACGTCGCCACTGTTTCGCTTTTCCTCGTCAGCGACGCTTTCTCTTTTCGACGAGATTGGTCCAAGGTGAGAGACTGACCAGCGACGGTACGGAAGAATTTGGGGATCTGGCGGGGGAGCCAGTTGTGGTCGTGGAAATTGAAGATAAAGCAGAAAATTGGGACGGCCATCTGTGATGAGAGGTTTCCTGGGCTTAGTCGGGAGCAATGTGAAGGAAGCGAGGGAACGCACGTGTCCGAACAGCCAGCTCGGAAGGACGCCTTGGAGGATCGAGATGATGGGGATGAACTCGCGCACTGCATGGAACCTTCAGTAAATATCCCATGCGGAAACTAGATGACTCGATTCACCGCCCATAACGACACTCCAAACCCCTCGCTTCCTAAACATCCTCATCAAGCTGAACGGAAACTTGCGGAGCACCGGTCCCGCATATACCGCCGGACCAAGCGCGACGAAGCACGACAACTTGTGCCCAAGGTCTGGTCGCATGCCTTTCGACAGCGCAAGGAACACTGCGCTCGCTGCTGTCAGCCTCGAGTCCCGGCGCGGGCGCCACCACAGGGGAAAAAAAAGGACGAACTGGTGCCAGTGCCTTGCGAGTGACCGATGTAGGCGGGCTTGATCCCACCTCGGGCGTTGTAGACGTGTTCCACGATCGCGGGAAGGTCATAGATGCCAATTTCTTTGATGCCCCAAGCCCAGTAGCGAGGGTCACTGCGCTTGTACTAGGAGAAGGAGGGTGACGTGGTTAGCGGAGGAGTGCCAAAGAGCGAGATAGGTAGCTGACCTGGCGGTGAGGCATTTGGAAGTTGGTCCGCTGAAACACAAATACTGTGTCAGGATTTTGTTTGTGCCGTGAAAAAAAGGAAGGACGGCTCACAATGTTGGACAGCCACACGTCGTACCCTTTCTCGAGGAGCCAGAACGCGAGCGACCGCTCTTCGTTGACGCAGAACGTGGAAGAATTGGAGAGGATCCCGTGCTGGAGGATGACGGGGTGTCCGACTGAACAGTTTCTCCGTCAGCCGTCTTGAAGATGGAGTCTCAGAGAAGAGCACCCACGCGACTTGTGTTTCCTCGAGGTGAGGTGGTGCAAGCGGAGGATGAAGCCATCTTCCGTCTCAACATCCACATCTTCACACTGATAGCCCCAGAAGTTTGCATAGTACCTGAGAAAACAAAAGCTAGTAAGCCCCCAATCCTCTCAAAAGCAGAGCAAGTCCACGTACTCAACCCTCGAAGAGAACCTTTCCCCCGTGATCCTCCGCTCATACTCCTTATCATACTTTGGCCTCGGCGGATGCTTATGGAACGGATTGAGCTTGTTGAAAATCCAAGTGACCAACGCCATAACGACAAGGAGGTTGAACGCGATCGTCGTCCCAATGAAGCTCCCGATCTGAAACCCCGTCAAAAAACAGTCGCGGACGAACGTCCTCGTAGGGAACTGCGGAGCCGTGTGTTCGTGGATGCAGGGTTTGTCGTTGGGGTCGTAGCCTAGCTCCGTGGTTCGGTCTGGTCTGAGTTGGCCGAAAGCGCCGGCACGTGGCGGCTCGCTGCGAGGAGTTGGGGAAGCCGTGAGATGGGCTGTTTCGATGAGAGAGGGTGAACCGACGTACTAGTAGATCTCCTCTTCTCTTTCTCTCTCCAGCGACGAAGTGTCCACGCTCTCCTTCTCGCTAAACTCTTCCTCGCCGATACGGGGAGCAGGCTTCCGAGCCGCCGGAGGCCGAGTGGGAGGCGCGCCAAACGGATTGAATCCGCCAATGTACTGCACTCTCCATGAAAACATCAACATATAATCTTGATCAATTACTGAGAGTCAGATCTTACAGCGTCCTCGTCCCCCTCCCTCCCTTTGACCTGCTGGTCACCCATGAACGTCCCGACCGGACGCTCATACTCGTCCTCCGCCGCCGCTTCGAGGTCGGCCGTCGAATAGTCTTCGTACTTCTTTTGAGGACGACCAGTTGGCTTCTTCGGTTCTACATCCTCCTTCCTGTGATGCAAAGCAGATAGGTGAGCCGGAGCCCCGCAATACAAACAATACCACACCACACGACTGGGAAGGAAGAAGGGAACTCACTCGCTCGAGCTGAACTCTTCCTTGAACTCGCTCTGCGTCGGACGACGCCGGTAGTCAATGAAGCTCATGTTGTGTCTGCTTGTGAGCTGAACAGCGAGGTGGATGGAGGCCAACCCTGTTTGTTGACCTGCTGGGAACGCGACTAGCTCCCAATCCGCGCAGAGGTCGCCGGAACGCCGGTCGATCCGGCGTCATCGGCACGCCGTGGACACGTGGTCATTTTCTACTCTCTGCCATCTGCTTCACGGAAAGCCTCGTCTCGACGGCCAGAAAGACGGAATTGAGCTCGAGAAAGTTGGTGAGTGGGCTGAGGGTGGTTGGCGGAGCTTGGTGGACGTGGGTGAGAGAACTCTCAAAGACGGCTGGCCGACATGAACGCAGGACGAAGCCGGACTCGGCGTTAACGCTTCCTCAAGAGCAGAAGAACCTTTTTGTATACATAACACACTCAAATCAAAAGCCATACGTTCTCGCAATAAACTCGACGCGGATCCCACGCTTCTCACAAGCTTCCTGCACCGCCTCAACCACATCTTCTCCCTCCCACTTCTTCGCCTCACAAATCACCCGCCTCAAACGAGGACACCATCCATCATCCGAAATGAACCTGATCCCCAGTTTCCACAGCCAAGTCGGAATTCGGAGAGTGACCTTCTCGACTGTGGACGGGAAAGCGGAGAAGAACGTCGAGAAGCGCGCGTCGTCAAGGTCCTCTTTCGGGCTGGAGGGGTCCAAGCGCACAAAGGACAGCGAAAGGGTTCTGATGGCTTGAAGACTCCTCAGATGTTGGGAAGAATGGTTTATGAGGTTCTTGAAGTCCCTGGCGGAGTAAAAGGCGTAGCCCCAGTCGAAGTGAAGTAGCGCTGTGAATGGCGAAAGGTCCGAAACAGCTGAGGAGATGTTGTGGCTGAGGTTGAGCCCGCAAAGTCGGGTGATGTTACCAGAGGCTTCTGAGACTAAACTTAGGATGCCGGGGGTAAGAACAGTATCGAGTTCGAGGTTGACGAGTGCTTTCAGCGGCGGAGGAGCCGCAAGAGGCAGAGCTTTGTCGAGCACACCGGTGAGATGGAGCTCCTTGATGGGACTGACGGCCCACAGGATCTTGGACGCAGCATTTGCATTGAATATAGTTTCTCCTCCAAAACCGCGGAAAGTGTCAATCTTGCCTCCTTCCCTCTCGAGAGCTGGGAAGATGTCGAGGAGTTGCTCGTCCGTAAAATTGTAGAGTTTGAGCTCGTGGACGCGTGGTAAAGCCTTCAAAAGTTTCTGTAGCGCTGCTCCAAATCCCTCAAAAATTTCTCGCATTCTTACTGGACCGAATCCAAACTCGAGCGAGCGGGGCAAGCTGGCGAGCTCGGGGCTGTCGAAGAGCGTAAGGGCGAGGAGGTTGGAGGTCTGAGTGGCGCTCCAGGCGAACGGCAGGTTAAATGCGAGCGGACCCGAGGCGGCGGTTCGATCATGAGGCCTAACTAGCCTGATATCGACAGTATGGTAAAGGCGTGGGAGGGCGACAAGGCGGAAGGTCTTCGAAACGAGGCAGCAGCGCGCGAGGTCCTGCAGGTTGAGCCTGGCGTCTTCGAGCACTTGCAGCCAGATCTCGTACGGAAGCGAAGGGAGGACCATATGAGAGTCTGAGTGTGTTCGAATGGTGTGAGCTTGGACGAGTGTCGAGGCAAGGACTGATGCGTCGACGAGGTCTGGTTCAAGTGACTCGGAGCTCCTGAGACGATGGAGGGAGGTGCGAGGAGGTGCTGAGGCCTGATGGCACGTCCTTGAGCGTGTAGAAGTTATTTGGTGAGAAGTTTGATCAGCTCTGAGGTTGTACCAAAAGTGAAGGAAGAAGTGGCGGGAGGCAGAGCGTCGTCGCCCCGAGCTTTCTGCCCCCAGAAGAGGCGAGCGACGCACGGGGGACGACACGCTTCGACAACGAAAAAAGTACACGTCACCCCCAGTCTTTTTTCTTGGTGTTATTTCATCTATATCCGATACTCTACCCAAGACTTCCCTTTCTGATCCTTGCTTAAAGGTGTGACGTGGCAGTGTCAGCCCGGAAGTCCGGGGCGTACTTTGACTCAAAAGAGACGTCTGTGCGTACGCCTGACTCTAGCTTGACCTCCGACCTCGTGCTCGCCTCCAAAACTTTCTACATTTTCATTCTTCCCACAACTTCCCACTCCATCCACGATGCCCTCAGCCACAGCCTTCACCATCTCCCACAAGCACCCCTCAGTCCTGACGACGCCCGCGCTCGTCTCGTCGAACCGAATCTTCGCGACAGTGACTGGCTCAAAGTTGCACGGCACGTCCCTATCTACGAGCGACACAGACATCAAAGGGATCTACCTCCCCTCCCCTTCCTCCATCCTCCTCGGCACGACCGCTCCTCTCCTCTCCGGCGCTTCATCCGCGACTCGGAAACCGCACGGCGTGACGAACGGCGCAGACGACGTCGATTGCGGGTACTACTCTCTACAGCGGTTCGTGACAATGTTGGGCGAGGGACAGCCCGAAGCGGTGGAGATGGCGTGGGCGCCCGAGAGTGCTTGGGTCGAGGTGACGGAGGAAGGGAGGCAAGTGTTGGCCGCGTTGAGGGAACAGAGCGAGAGGTGGGTGACCGGGGGGAGTAGAAGGTTCGTCGGGTTCGCGAGGAAGCAGGTCGAAATGTTTGAGACTAAATCGAGGAGGATCGACGCGATCGAGTGGGCTCTGAAGGTTGTTGGGGAGGCGGAGCGGAAGGGGAAGGAACGGATCAGTGACGTGGACTGGGAGGCGACGATCCTCACGCTGGAGCGACAGAACGAGCACGTCGCCTTCGATCCCGCCGAAGGGGACTTGATAGTGTCCGGCAAGATCCTCAAATCGCACTGCCTCCTCCCGACAGCCAAGGACCAGCTCGAGCAGCGGCTCAGTCGATACTCGTCGCGCTCGTTGGCCGCAAGCAGGAAAGGCGGCGTCGATTGGAAGGCGTTCGCGCATGCGGTCAGGTTGGCGAATGAGGGGCTGGAGTTGATTGAGGAAGGAAGGATCACGCTGCCGAGGCCGGAGGCGGAGCTGTTGCAGAAGGTGAGTCGTCTGGATTTCTTAGGCCGGCGGGATACTGATTCGTGGTAAGCCGCAGATCAAAGCCGGCGAAGTCCCAGAAGACGAAGTGCGGACGATGCTGGAGGAAACACTAGCAGAACTCGACGAGGCAGCAAAGGCGTCAACACGGAGGGAGACCGCCGACGTCGAGTGGTTGGAGGAGTTTGTCGTCTCGAAGCACCTCAGCATCGTGTTGGACGCAAAAGGGAAACTAGGTTGACGGTCCTGCCATTCCCTAACGAGAGTGCCTATGGATGCCCTTCTCTGTGCAAATTTACCCCAGCTTCACCCTCTGCAATAGCCCGACGACACTGAGTGGTCCAACGTTGGTGGCCCACATACGTGCCTGGAAAAACCGCACACGTGGTGAGCGCGCCCGCGCCTCCTGCTCTCAAAGCGCAAAATCAAAGAGCCCACCTGAACCCTCTCGTCCACGTACTGTACCGAAGTTTCTACAGCCCAAACCGCCATCCAAACACACCCCACCATCTTCCACCTCGCCTTCCTCTCCTCCTTAATCCTCCTTCCCACGAAATCCTCCTGGGTTACGGCGTCCGACGGAGTGCAAAGAACAGAAACGAAGATACAACGTGCTGAAAAAAAGTTCAATTGCTACCATCAACCATACCAGTACTTCCCCGTCGTGAGACCTTTGACGACGCTGAAAGGCGCGGGATCGACCGTCCACATGCCCGCCTGCGAGAAACACCACGTGTGTTAGCCCTCACTCTCCCCCCATCTACTTCAAGTTCAAATAACGGAAACTCACCTGAACCAGCTCATCGAAGAACCACTCCCCACTCCACAACAACCACCCCACCGTCCAAACATACCCCACCCCTCTCAACCTCCTCGCCCTCTCCTTCCCAATCACTGCTTTCACCACCTCCTCCAAAACGATCGCGTACGGCTGCACGAGGAAGAAGATGGCAGTTTTGCGGCCGGTACGGTTCATCGCTAGCATGGCGAAAGAGTGTTGGACGGCTGAGAGGGCGAAGGCGGTGTGCAGGGTCAGGATCTTTCGAGAAAGGGAGTGTGGGGGGAGGCGGAGAAGGTTGGACATGTGGTCCGCTGGGTTGGTGAAGACGCGGCGGAAGGATTGGTGCCTGAGAGATCAAAGTTTAAGTGTCAGCTAAGGTTATTTGTCATCGAGCGGAAGAAGGAAACGCACCAGGTCACGCCCCAGAACCCTTGGACGCTGTACGCGCCCTTTGGTGACCCGAACAAGTCCGGACATTCGAGAGGCATCCACACCCCCGACGCGACGCATATCATGCAGGTAATAGTGTAGAGCAAAGACAAAGCTGAGACAGCCATGGACCCAGCTAGGGTGAGGTGGATGTTGCGGTCGAGGGGCGAGAGGGAGGAGAGAGGGATCTGGCGGTGGAAGTAGGGCTGTTGCTGTTGCCACGTCGAGAGGATGTCGACGGCAAGATAGAACCCGATCAGTCGTGGGATTCGACTGCATAAAGTGAAAGAAACATCAGCGAAGTTCTAGCGACGGGAAGGATACGTGTACACGGACCTCAGGAGGTACTTCCCCCTCTGCAACGGCGAGGCTTTCGGCGTGTTCTTGACCTCAAAGCTCCACCCTGCCCCCCTCATGTTCGCCAACAGCTTGTGGACCCACACGATCCTCCCCAGCCCGTTCGGCACTGCTCCTCGCGGGGGTACAAAGTCCCTCTCGAGGTGCGACAACAACAATCGGTCCACAGCAGTGAGGAGGAGGAAGACGCCGTTCGATCCGATCCCGAAATCTCCGCCTACGTTTTCGGTTGTGTAGATCAATGGTGGGACGAGGCAGACGAGCGCGAGGAGCGCGAAGAACGGGAGGAGGAGCCACGATCGGACGCGGAAGAAGAACGCGAGGACGAGGAGGATGGAAGGGGCGGCGGCGGCTAGTGGTGGCAGTGGTGCTCGCTCATGCAGGTCTGGGATCCTCCCCTCCAATAATGATGCAAAATTGGAGGCCATGTTGAGTGACGGCGGCAGGGGAGAGCTCGGGCGCGCGTCGTCCGAGAGGTTGACCCGAAACCCGCGCCGAAGTCTGCGGGCGACTTTGCCGTCCGTCAGGTTGACTTTGGACCTTCCCGTCGAGCAATACAACTCGTTGTATTTTTCTACCGCTAGTTCAGACATGATGTCGAAAGCGCCCTCACTGCCGAGGACGCCGGTCCGCCAGCCTTCCCCGCCTGCTGTGGCTCGCATCCACAAGGTCCGTCCGCGCCAAAGGTTGGGCGTGTAAGCTTGTGCTGACAGGACAAACGTATAGAACACTATCTTGACAGATGCAGGGTACGCTTTTTGAGGATGTTGGGACGAGCTGGAGCTAATGGAACGAGCTGGATCCAGTCGGTCGCCTTGGTACGATGGGGAGGGCAAACCACGCGAGGCGTACATCATCGGCATTGCTGGGGGTAGCGCAAGGTGAGCTAACCTCTTGTTCTCAATGTCAAGGTGTAAGCTAACGTGTGTCCTCCGCTGCCAGCGGCAAGGTTTGTGTTCGAGACGTGCCATGTTTGAGGGGAACCGCTGACAGTTTGCGCTTATCCAGACTCGAGTGGCTCAAGGTTCGTCTTCTGGACAGGCAAGTCACTTCGACAGCTAACCAAAGATCTCTGTCAGCCATTCTCAAGAAGCTCGGAGTGCCCTGGGTCACCGTCGTCGCGCAAGTAAGTTTTGCGCCACTCTGGTTCGACCTCTCCAGCGGAGCGCTGACCTCGCGACCTCAGGATATGTTCTACAAGTCGCTGGGAAAGGAAGACCACGAAGCTGCATTTAGGAGCGAGTATGGTGCGTGAAGCCAGCCCGATCGGCTCCCTCTCGTCCTGGCAGCTGACGTCTCGGGTTTGGCGTCGGCAAAGACTTTGACGCGCCCGAGGCATTCGATTACGTGGCGCTGAGGAAGTGCATCGAGGACCTCAAGGCGTCAAAGGCTGTTCAAGTGAGAGCTATTTGAAGCAAATCCGGTGTTTCTATCTTGTGCTGACGGGCTCTGTTGGTGCGCAGATTCCGAATTATTCGTTCGTCCATCATCAGCGGACAGACGAGACGACGTGAGAACGGGGCTTCTCTACTTTTTCGGAAGAAATGATCTGACCCTTCAATCGATAGGTATCTCTATGGTGCTACGGTGGTGATCATCGAAGGAATCTTTGCATTGCACGATCCCGACATCCGCAAACTCTTGGACCTTAAGATCTTTGTGCAGGTTCGTTTCCTCGTGAAAACTTCCCAAGAAGGCCTCACCTGATCACTCATGCCGTCTTGCTCAGTGTGATTCTGATCTGATGCTAGCACGACGACTTCGCCGAGACCTCGTTGAGCGTGGGCGAGATCCAGCTGGAGTGATCGACCAGGTGCGTCCACGCCAACCTCTCCCCTTCTTTTCCAGAGCTCATTCTCCCTCATGCAGTACCTCCGATTCGTGAAACCCTCTTTCGACTCTTTCGTGCGCCCCACCGCCAGTCATTCCGACATCATCGTCCCCGGTCAGAACAATGAGATCTCCATCGACCTCATTGCCTCTCACATCCGTCGCCAGCTCGACGAGCGTAAACTCGAGTTGAGGAAGGAGCTGTTCAGGGATATCGCGGTGGCTGATCCGGTCAAGGGCGGCGTGATACCGAATGTCGACAAGGAGGCTGAGAGGGAGCTGCCGAGCACAGTGTTGGTCATGGAGCAGACGCCTCAGCTGAAGGTGAGTGACGTTTCCCTCCTTTGCGTTTTGCTCCTGAGACTCAGGCCGCTCACCTCCAACCACCCAGGGAATCCATACGATCCTCCGCGACCAGACCACGTCAGCCGAAGGTGAGAGTGGATTTGTCGATATCCCAGTGCTTCCGGCATAGCGTTACTCATCCCCATTGCTGGCCAGACTTCATCTTCATGGCCGACCGTATCTCCTCCCTCGTCATTGAGTTTGCTCTCTCCTTCCTCCCCCGCCGCCCCAAAACCATCACAACCGGCACGCCGGTCGAGTACGTCGGCCAAGAGCTCGATTTCGACGCGAGCCACCTCTGCGGCGTCTCGATCCTCCGCTCCGGCTCCTCCCTCGAAAAAGGCCTCCGAAGAAGCCTCCGCGACGCACCAGTCGGCAGCGTCCTCATTCAAAGCCACGTCGAGTCGGGCGAACCCGCGCTCTACCACGTCCAGCTCCCCGAATGCATCACCGCTTCCGAAACCAGCGCAGCGAAATGCTGGGTCCTCCTCCTCGACTCGCAATGCGGGACAGGCGCAGCAGCGTTGATGGGAATCCGGGTGTTGTTGGATCACGGAGTCAAGGAGGAGCAGATCTTGTTTTGCTGTATTTTGGCGAGTAGGATCGGAGGCATCTGGGCGCTTAGGAGGGCGTTCCCGAAAGTCAGGGTTGTCACTAGTGCGGTGGATGAGGGGTTGGAGGAGAGGTGGGCGTTGGATCCAAAGACTGGGGAGGAGGGGAGAAAGAAGGTGTTTGCGATCGTGCCGGGCATGGGGAGGTGCGTGGTCTCGTTTATTCGTGTCGACGTGGGCAAGTGACGTGGCACTGACTTTTTTTGCCTCTCGAGCAGCTTTGGAGATCGCTATTATGGGTCGTAGCTGCAGCAACATGGACAAGAAATCACGAGCATATTCTACCCGCGTTAAAAAGCTTCCAGCCCGCTCCTTCGGCATCAGCTCCTGCGTGTGGCCGTCCGACGGGCTTTCTCTCACCAACCTGACTGCGAGTTGCCCCACTTTACTTCGAACGCTGCGGGAAGTGAATCACTCAAACGAAGCGCCCATAATCACCGTCTGCCTGAGAAAGTGGACGAGAAAGTAGAACTGCGGGCACAGTATCCCGAGGTCGTCTCCCTCGAGTTTTACAATGTCTTTCGGGTCGTGTCCTCTGACCTACCCAGCGAGCGTGAATCTCAAGGCGAAGGTGACTGCAAAAGAGGAGAAGAAGAAAGTGGTTGAAAGCTGACCGTTTGGGAAGCCTGAGGATGCACTGCAACTGCTCCGGCAAGTACCAGATACACGAGAACCTTGCGGAGCTTCTCAGAAGGCTGCAAGTCACGGGCAACGTTGCCGAATTCCATGAGTTGACGATTCTGGGGCTCTAGTGGACTCGGCGAGGCAGACGATCGATTGGCGGGGGCGTTGTGGGGCTCTGGTGGACTCGGCGAGGCAGACGATCGATTGGCGGGGGCGTTGTGACTTCGTGCGTAAGAACACGTGTTCACTTTGAATTATCTGAGCCAAGCCCACTGAAAAGCATGTAAGGCTTCGTAGCTTACTGTGTGAAGGAAGATACCTTTCATGTTTCCAACAAGGCTATGTCTGATAGTACACATCAATCTTTGCCTGGCAGAAAGACGTCAACCACAGAGAGCCGAGGCGAAGCCTCAACCATGGGCCCAAGTCGGGCGGGCAGCGCGCCCGTCCCTTGGCTCTGCACCACAACTCGACATGTTTTTGACACTCAATTTGATGGTGCTCTGCTTGGGACTGGCTGAAGAACGACTTTTGACTTCACTTTCTCTCGTGCGAGAAGTTGCTTCGTCTGGCTCGACAAGGCGAAGGACGAGCGCGTTGCTCCCGGGCGTCAGCGCGCTGCTTGGAACGAGCGACTGCCTCGTGAGCTTCACCACTGCTTGACTTCACCCTATCAGCTCTTTGCTAACGAGTGTGGATCAAAATGCAGGCTTTTGGTGTGTCTTTTGTCCTGACGTTGACGAGATGCGAGCTGGGTCCTTGCTGGCTTGTTTGGCTGGGCATCAAACATGCTTGTTTGCAGGTCAGCGATGCTTCATTACCCGCATTCCTTCATACACTCATCATTCCACTTAAAGGACACGCTTCTCCCTAGACCCGCTTTCTCGTCGACGATCCTCTGCGCGCTCGCGCTGGCACGAGCGTGACACCAAGCACCGCAACACCCAAAAGGAAGGGAGTTGATGAAAGGAACTATGGAAACATCCGGCTTTTTTTCTGCTCGAGCACTCTGCTTTAACGGGTGAAGGCAAGATTAGACCTGCAGCTACGAGTCGGGCAGCTCGTTGGGATGAGCCTCGCGAGGCTCGTATGGTATGGTAGAGGTCGGATCAGGGACCTGAGAAGTTGTGCTTTGGGCTCTGTTTCGAGGCATCGGAAGCTAGGACGTGCTGCAGGTATCAGCTGGCTTGGCCTCGAGGCCCTCGGCAGCGACGTGTCCTCTTCCTTCGCTCTTGGTCGAGGACCAAGGGGACCACTTGTTTTGTGAGAGCTAACGTGCCCATTCTTCTATTCTCAACAGGTGGCGGATGCCTCATGATTTGCAACCCATCGCGACGCTCCGCCCTCCGCCACCTCGAACCTCGTCATTCAGCACAAACACCTCCAGCACCTCCGAAGCTCGCTACCGCCGTCCCTCCCCAACCATTTCCTCTTACAAGCTAAGCCTCTAGTTCACCTGCTTTGTTTGAGGGTAGCCGGATGCCCATTGCGACGCCGAGCGATGACGGGCGGAGGATTTGATGAGTCGGGCGCAGGACGTGGAGCGGCTAGAAACGGCAGGAGGAGTGTCGGCGATGCTCAACACAACGCTCAATGGGAATGATGATGGGCTTGCGTTGGTTGAGAAGATGTAGCACCATTGTAGAAAGGGTGGTCTTGGGCAACGTGATGCGCTTCCAAAACTCCAGGTTCGGTTTCGCACGGTTCCAGTTTCGCGGAGACTTCGCAGGTCTGCCGAGAGGGAAGTTCCAGGCGATGTTTCTTCGTCTCTTCTCCTCTCACTCTCCTCATTCGGTCCGCTTCATCTCAACACCGCCTTTCTAGCATCACCACGTCAGCCCCTTTGACCTGCTCTGCTGCTTCGCTCACTGCCGTAATTCGACGATGTTCCGCCGTCTGATCGACTCCCACTTCGCTGTCTTTCTACCTGGCTTGGTCTTGCTGAGGTTTTGCTGTGCGGAAGCGTCGCAGAAGACCGGACACGTTTCTGTTTATGGTGCTGCTTTGTCTCGGTGTGGTGTGTCTTTCTTGGTCCCACAGGCTGGACCCTGATTGAAAGCTGCTCGGGTTGTGAGGACACGCCACGTTGACTGGATGGGGCGTTCTTTGAAACTCATCTCAACAAGCTGGTTGCTGCTACTGATCGCCTTTGTGAACCCCTGTCGAAAGGAGCGAAACGCACGCGTCACTGGACTCGCGGCTCTGCTCTGCTCTGCTCTTCAGCTTTCTGCTTTACTTACAAAATGAAGCAACAACAGCACAACAATCCACTCCACGAAGCCGCGTTACTCATCTACAAGGACACGTTCAAACCTACTCAATCTCGAATCCGACGCCTGCTCAGATTGAACGCCAGGGGAGCTAGGGACGCGCTCTCGAAGGAGCGCTTCGATTGGGTCAAAGCGGCGGTAGGTGGCAAGCGTGGGCGGGAGTGGACGTGGCTCGACAATGACGAGGATGGGGAAGAGCTCGACAAGGAGCTGTTGCGGTTGATTCAACGAGATGAGAGCCGTGAGGAGATGCGGGTGGAGGCACGGGAGCGTGACGAAGGTGTGGTGCTGGCTGGAGGGGTGATGATGGTGACGCTGGGAGTTGGTTTGCTGGGCATGAAGGTCATTGGCGTCTTCTTGACGTGTCTTGCTTCGGTCGCGATGTTGGCGAGGGCAGCGTTGGGAAGGATCGCTCAGGATTTGGGCGGAGGACTCGCGGCGGCGAAGGCGGCGACGCTCAGGAAGAGGTTGTGGTTCGGGGCGGGTCTATACATCCTGAGGTATGTGCTTATTCTCTGTTTTCCATTTTGTGGTTTTAACGTAGCTAATTAGATTGCATGAAGCCTTCCGCTCATCGCCGTCGGAGGCTGGAAGACTGCTTTCGCTTCGGCCTCCCCCTCCCCATCTCTCATCGTTGCTGCTCGATCCTTCCCCTTCCCCTACACCCTCATCAGCACCAGCACCAGCACCCGCACCAGCACCAGCGCCAGCCCCAGCGCCAGCATCAGCACCAGCACCAGCACCGCGAGGGAGTACAACGAGGCTGACGTGGCGAGCGGGACGCTGGACGTGGAGATCGGGAAGCAGGCGGAGAGGGAGCAAGAGTTGGAGGAGTCGTTGGAGGCCTTCAAAGCGAGCTTCAAGGAGCAGGTCAAGCTCGTATCGACGCTCGAGAAACAGCTCGCGAAAGTGAGGAAGGACGCTGGAACGGCTGCGGCAGAGCGAAACGAGCACCTCGCGTCCATCGAGGTCCTCAAGGCGTCGCTCGCCAAAGCGGAGGAGCTCAACTCGTCGACCGACTCTTCGACGTCCGAGCTACGATCCAAGATCATCGAGCTTCAAGCTCGAGTCGCCTCGCTTACGTCTGAGCACCAGGGCGTCTCTGAGCAGCTTGCGTCGGCTACTGCTGAGCTCAAGAGTACTAGATCGGCCCACTCGGTCGTCACGGATCATTTTCAGCAACTCGAGGAAGCGCACGCCAACCTTCAAGAGGAGCACTCGTCGGTCGCGTCGGCGTACAAAACTCTCCAGGCAACGCACAAGAGCTCGCTGGCCCAGCTCAAGGATCTCGAGGACATTCGTTCGTCGCTTGAGTCGGTTGTCGGGACGAGGGACGATGCCCTGATCGAGAGGCAGCAGGAGATCGAGAGTCAGGCGAGCACGATCACGAAGCTGAGGAACGAAGCGCGGGGGTTGGCGGATGCGTCCGCGTCGTCAGCGAGGAAGGTGGAGGACCTCGTAACTGCTGGCAAGAAGAAGGATGCAGAGCTTGCGGCTCTGGCTGCTCAGCTCGCGCAGGCCAAGGCCGACTTCGGAGCCGCGAGGACGGAGGGCGAGTCGAGCGCGATCGCTGCGAAGGCGATGGAGGAGAGCCTCCCTTCGACCAAGACGATGCTCGAACAGATCAACAAGGAGCTCGCCGAGACGAAATCGGCTCTCGTGGCGGCTGAGTCGAGGGCCAAGTCGTTCCAGCAGAGCCTTGAAGCGGCGAAGAGCCAGGCCGACACGTCAGCAGCTTTCGTCGACCAGCTCCAGGCCGAGTCGGCTCGCCATGCCGCTCGTGCGAAGGAGTTGGAGGTCGCTCTGGCTTCTGCGACGGCGGAGGCTGGTGCCCAGACGGCAAGATTGGCAGAGGTCGAGCGCAAGCTGGAGGAGACGATCGACGCGGGCGCGACGGCGGCGAGTGAGGCGAAGCAGGAGCTCGAGGGGACTTTGCACGCGCTCGCGAAGGCTCAGGAGGAATCCACGGCGGCGTCGGAGGCAAAGACTGCTACCGAGCGCTCTCTGGTCAAGTCCAAGGCTAGTGTCGCTGTGCTCGAACGCGACGCGACTGCCAACTCGACGGAACTGGGTTCGACGAAAGCCAAGATCTCGTCCCTCGAACAGTCGCTCAACTCGGCTAGAAAGGACCATGACCGTGTGACTTTGACTCGGGACGAGCTTGAGTCAACGAGCTCGACTCTCACCGCTTCGTTGGAGGAACTTCGCGAATCCGCTGCCACTCTCAGCAGCGATCAGTCGTCGTCGTCGGAGCGCGCTGCGACCCTCTCGGTCTCGCTCGAGCAGAAGGAGGCTGCAGCGGAGGCAGCTGTAGCGAAGGACGAGAAGTTGAAAAAGGAGTCGGAGGCGCTTTGTGGTGAAGTCGCGGCGGCGGAGGAGGCGAAGCGTCAGGCCGACGAAGGATTGCAGGAGCAGGAGGAATCGACGGCGCTCAGGGCTACCAAGCCTTTTTCAACACGACCGAACACTCTCTCTCCCTATTCGCCACCTCCAGCCGCTCTAATACCCGCGAGCCGACCCATCAGCCTCGTCGTCGCCACAGCCACCGCTCACCCGTCAGCACCGCCTTCGATGACGTGGCGCCCTACGGCCCGGCTACTCCCTTCCCACTGTGAGCTGTGGGGTCACCAACAGGAGAAAGGGACGGTGGTGCTCAAGCTGCAGTGCTTTGTCTGTGGGGAGATGGGCGGAGTTGTGGAGGATTTGAGGTCCATGATGGATTTCGTGAAGATTCGTCGCATGGGAAGAGTCGTTGTAGAGCTCACTCAAGACGCTATGCTAGGTCAGTGCTCTCTTAAGCCGCGTCTATAAACATCTTGAGCTGAACCTGTCACTGCCTTCTGTCCTTCCGTCAGATTGGACACTCTCCGAGCTCGAGAAGCAGTTCAACCTCATACAGATCTTCGAAGGGAACGCGGACGACGGGATGGTCTCGTTTCTCGTGAAAGAGGGATTTTTCGCGCGGTTGGGATACTAATGGAATCATGAACACCTTGTTTTACATCAACATACGTGTGTTCCACAGTCTGTTTTGACACCGCCTTGCGCCACGTCTTCTGCCAAGTCCAAAAGCTCGATGCATGTCTTTGGTGGGGAGCGGCACAGGACCGCCTCTTTGAGCACTAGACAGAGATTGATGTTAGGAGCAGCCATCAGTCCCAGCTGCTTATACTCTGCTTACTCGGCCAAATCTGTGGAAACAGCGACTGATGAAAGAGCTTCTCGTCCTCGTCATAGTCAAGGTCTCCTGCAAGGCGTCGCCAACCATCTTTCTTGGACAAGAACATGAGAATAGCAGCCAAAGAAAAAGGGATAGAAAGCATGGAACGCACCATGAACGCGATCCACTCGGGCGGAAATTGCCAGCAGGGCCAGGATTTCAAGAAGTTGACTTCGACTCAAATTGCGGGACATCAGGCTCCCCCGACCCCGATTGAAGTATCCCCAAGCTTGAAGGGTACCCTCGTGGTCGGTCCCCATCCTGTCTATTCCTAACATGACGCTCGCCTTTTCGAGCGCTGGAGCTTGAATCTGACGAACGGCGTCGGGGCGAATCGTTGCATACCGCTTGACGTGACCGCGTGCTTCGGCAAAGCCCTTGCAGGAGGTTTGAATAGATTGTGGAGGAGGCGAAAGTCCGAAAAGTTTGTCGAAACGCCGAATGAGCTCCGTCACCGTTTGTGATTGGATCTGAACGCGATACGAGGCGGTGGCCGGGATATCGGACGGGCGGTGCAGCAAAGCCATATACGGCCCGCTTTCGCAATTCGGTTCTCTTTCCAAGTTTGGAGTAGTGAAAAAGAGCGTGACAAGGTGCGGTGAGTCCGGATTCACAACTGGAGGCAGCAGGTCGGGCCCTTGATGCGTTGGCGCTTCAAGGCGATGGGACGACGAGGGCTGGTCGTGGGACGTGACTAGGTCTTCGTACGATGGTGGAGGGGCGCCATCAGCGCGGTCGAAGGTCATGAAAGCCTTGTTCGTCATGTCAAAGTGTGGTAGGAAGCCAAGGGCCGTCCTGAACACTAAGAGCCCCTGCTGTTCCGGGACTCGCGAGCCGTTGACATTCGCGTCATCGGAACTCCACTCGGGCAGGCAGCCCCATACCAATTGGGAAACGCTTTACGGATAGTGGTGCTTTGCTCTTTTGTTGAGGCCCGTCAACCTTATCTCCAACCGAACTTCGGCCATGCTCCTTGGCGGGCCCTTGTGACACGTGTCTGGGTCTCTAGCGTGACGGCTTCCGGTAATAAAGACTCTGTTGATGCTCATTTCTGCTCAGGCTATACAGGCCTTTAAGTGCATTTCATTCTTGTTTGAGGTCCGGCCAAGCATGAGCGGTCATTGCTTCTAGGTACAGCTCTCGAACTAAATACTCGTCGTAAGGCGCATCCCCAAAGAAGAGGAACCTGTAAATGGTAACAAAGGCTGTAACCAAGCAATGTGAGCTCTTGAAAAGATGGCAGGGAAGAGAAGTGGACGTCTGTCCGTACCTGTCTTGATCGCGGTCCCCCACGAGACGGCAGGGCTGCCTACGGCGTCCACTTGGCATGCGAAGTGTCCCCAGGCCACTGAAGAAGCATGTGAGCAACGATTTTGAAGACCTTAGTTCTGCAAACTCCAGTTTTCATGCCGTAGGGGGACTCACGCCTGTCACTGTTCACCTGATGCGCGATGGAAAAGAGAAGCAACACTTCCTCGCGCTCTTCTTTTGACAGCTCTTGAAACCTGGACGGGATCTGACCATCTCGAAGTCCTTGAAGCTGTCCAGGGTTCGAAGGTTTTAAGATGGTGATATCAGCTCCAGTCAGAGCACTAACGAGCCGCAACGCTGGAGTCTGAACACTGCGGACGGCGAGAGGGAAACGCTTGATGTGCTCCTCAACGAGCTTACGACCTTCCGCTCCCAGCTTCTGCCGCTTCTCCAGCGTACCAGTCTCTAAAGTATCCCGATGAGGAGGCTGTGGGGCCCCGTCAAAAATCTCGTGATAAGTTTTGATCAGAGTGATGGCTCGGGGTGAGTGAACGGTGACTGGGAACGTCGCTTTGATGGGGGTGAAGGGGAGGAGATAGGGAACGAATGGGCCAATTCTCCACAAAGGGTAGTCTCCGCAGCGTGGGTCAGAGTAATACATGGTGATGGTGTCTGAAAGGGTTGAGACTGGGTCAAGGTCGCTCTCCGGCGCGGACTTGCCGGTCCCATCGCCGACGAGTCCAAAGAAGTCGTAACCTTGTCGTTCGGTTTTCTGGGGTGCTTGGTAGAGTTTGTTGGTCATGGTTGATGTGTTGGAAGGAGAACAACCAAGCAGCACCACGAGAGCCGCCCAGCGCTCTCCGAGGCAACGGAGACGGAAGCTTCGAGCCATCGCATGACATTCTCATTTCCAATCAACCAACGGTTCCGTACAGAATAGAAGGGGATTCTGATCTTCACGAGAATTTTAAGTCTACAGTAATTTCCAGGCTTGTTGAGATTCCTTCGGCTAGAGCAGGCGACTTATCGAACAGATGGAGAAGGGACACGTGTCCAGCCACCGCCGATGCCGGCCTAGACGACCTCCTCCCCGCTCTGTCAGCGCCAAACCACAATGAGGGGACATAACCTCGTTTGTCCTCTCATAGATGTGCTCTGTACGCTCTCTCCTGCCCATCACCCGAGATCTGTTCCGTATTGCTTCCGTTCCCGAGGCTCTCCTACCAAATTTCTCTCCTTTAGCGGTTTTGGCTGGCGTGTGAGAACAGGTGACCGCGGCGCCATCGAGGCCCTCATGATCGACTCTGTCCAACGTCAAGTCGCGAAATACCACCTCCAGGACCTGCGGTGCCAACGATGCCGTCAGATCAAGAGCGAGCACCCCTCCGCAGCTCTCTTAGACTATACTCGTTCGCCGCCAACGCGCGACAAGGTTTGCATCATGCACAACGAGGAAAAGTCCATTAACATCAAGAAGAGTGTAAGAAGAACAAAAGTCGACCCTCTAGGTGTGTGTCTCTGCATCGTCATCCTCCGCCATGCAATTAATCAAGCAGCGGGAGCGGGAGCGGGGCTCGCGGGCTTCTTCTTGCTGCCCTTCTCCTTCCTCTTCGCATTCGCCTCGGCGACCATCCTGGGATTCATCATTGTCAGTTCAAGAGCGTGTGAAGTGGAGTAGAGTGTCATTCAACAAACCTCTCGAGCTCCCGACGCTCGGCGTCCGTCTCCTCAGCCTTGACCGACTTGAGGATCGCGCCCGTCAAGAGGATCGCCTGAGGGAGCACTCTTCAGCAGCGCTCTAAGAAAGGAGCGAAAGCAGTCCTCACTTTAGCACGGTTCATCAAGACCACGTCGGTGACAGCAGAAGACTCCTTGGTCAAAGCTGCAGGTTTGGTTAGAAGCACCTCAGCACTGGTGGGAATGTACGGAAAGAACAGCGACGAACCTCCATCGACGACGTTCCTCAACACACTCGACAGCTCAAACTTCGATCCCTTCCAAGCGACCAACAAGAGCTGTTGCAGCACCACACTTCCGTCAGTATCACTAGATCTTTCACCGCAAACCCAAAAGAATGAAGGACACACCTTCCCGCTCAAGTCCATCTCAATCTTCTTCATCTCCTCCTCGTCCAACTCTCCCTTCGCCTGCCTCTTCTCCAAATCCGACATGGCCGACTGAACATCAAGACCGACGGAGAGGAACGACCATCCCTCTTTCAGCATCGTGAACTTCTCCTGCACACCGCCGAGATCGCCACGTCAGCGCGTTGGAGTACGGGGTGCACCGAAGTACGAACCTTGACGCGGGAACCCCAAGCTGGGATACCGAGGATGTTAGAAGAAGCCTTCTTGTGGAGCTTGATGTAGGCGTTGGCTTTGACCATGTAGATCTGGACGGAACAGTACAGGTGAGCTTGCCACGGCATCGACCTCCTCCGACTATCTGGCGACTTACCTCTCCAATCAAGTTACAGATCTCTGCGGGGCGGAACAGAAAACCAAAGCCAAGTTAGCTCCAGTCCCCCTCTTCGACCTCTCTTTTCCACTCAACCCATTCCAGCTTTCACGCCCTGCGTCCCCCTCAGCAGAAACGCTCAAACTCACCAACACCAAAGCTCTCCAACGCAAGATCATGACTCTCCTGCCTAATCCTCTCCGCATACCTCTTGGTCTCCGGATCGTCCTTATCCCCCGGGTTCGTACTCTCCACGAACGGCCTGATCCTCTCCAACAGCTTCTTGACCAACATCCTCACGCGCTCCTTCTTCTCCTCCTGTCGCTGGAGATCGTAAGCCTCCATCTTCTCCCTCTCGGCTTTACGCTCTGCGGCGGCCTTCTCGGCAGCGGCTTTCTTCTCGGCGGCGGTCGTGGGTGCCGGCGAGGGAGTGGTTGCGAGAGGGGTTCCTGGGATTGTGGTGCCGAGGGAGGGGGAAGCGGGAGCAGCGCCGGATGGGGTGGAGGTGGAGGGAGCAGGAGCAGGAGCGTCGGCAGAGATCTTGACGGACTCGGCGAACGCCTCGTGAGAGATCGTTGGGGTTGGTGCGGGGGAGGGGGACGTCGCAGTGGCGGCACCGACGGGCGTGCCGGGCGCGCCCTCGGCGGTGAACTCGGCCTGGCACAGATGATCGTCGGATGAGAATTGGTACTGGTGGCAGAGGAAAGCGAGAAATGAGCCACGAAACGCGTACCTTCATGGCTTCGCGCTCTTCCTCGGTCGTCGACATTTCCTGCGCGTCGCGAGGTGAAAGTCGAGTCAGTAGCTGATGTCTTCAGAGAGTACACAACAGCGTGACAAACAAAGGCTTTCGAAACATCCTAAGCAGCGAGAACAAAGGAAAAGGCAGCATAAGCGATGACCCTTTCGGCTCTGCGATGCGTTTCCGAGCGAGAGCGTACGCACCTTGCCCAACGAAATCTCTCCAATCCAATCCATGAACGCGTCACCTCCAAACAGCTGTCTCCAATCGTCAGTCTTATACCCTCTAAGCCCACCATGATACCCTACGAACGAACCTGGGAGAACATCTGTCCGGGGTCCGGCATCTCCTCGACCCCACCGACGGCCTTGTCCTTGCCACCTTTGTTGTAGACAGCCCTCAAGTTGGAGTCGGAGAGGACCGCAAAGGCCTCGCCAATCTCCTGGAACTTGGCTGCGGCACCTTCGTCGCCGATGTTTCTGGAGGATTGGCAAGCGTGAGTGCCTGCCTTGGCACACAGCAGCGCCGCAGGAAGGGGGACGGACCGGTCAGGGTGGTAGATGAGTGCGGCTTTGCGGTAGGCTTTCTTGATCGTTGCTGATTGAGTGCATAGAGTTAGTTGTGCTCCAATGCAGGCAGGAAGGGGATGAGCGAACCCTCATCCGCGTCCGACTTGACGCCGAGGAGGTCGTCTGTTCGAAGCACGCGCAAGTCAGCAACCGTGAAAGTAGTGGCAGAAGTGAAGATATGACGTACAGTAGTGCATGTCAACGACCCGCTCGCCGTCGGGGCCGAGGTTGATGGTCTCGCTCTTGGGGGTGTCCGTCATGGCGTACTGTTTTTTGGAGGCGCGAGTTGTTGAGCGAAAGATAGAGGAAGGCAGCGCGAGTCAGCGGTTGAACGAGAATAGTGGAAGGATTCGTGCAAGAAATAATGATGTAAAGTAGAAATGCTTACGAGTGTGAGGGGAGCTGGAGGTGAGGGATCAAAGGCAACGTCCAGCTCGCACATCGCTGAACCTCAGGCCGCCTCAAAAACAATTCACTTTCTCCACGAAATTCCGAATATTCCCATCGTCGTCGCGCTGCTCGTCGCTCACACCTCCCTCACACTTTACACTACTTTGTTCGAACACCATGAGCCAAAGTTCAGCACCACAAGGTCAAGTGTCGCTGGAAGACCTCTCGTTGCAGCAGCTGGACCAAGTCGGGAAGCAGCTCGACGACGAGCTCAAGCACCTCACCAACGCGTTCGCGTCCCTCAAAGCCGCTCAGGCAAAGTTCACCGCGTGCATCGAGAGTCTCGATGCCGTCAAGCCTGCCAACAAAGGTGCGCTTCCTTGTTTCGTGAGATTCTGGCGGGATTCGCGGGAGGAGGAAGGCTCACGCGTGCGCGGTCGCGATGCTCGGACGGGGATGCAGACAAGAAGATCCTGATACCGCTCACGAGCTCGCTGTACGTCCCTGGGAAGCTCAAGGATACGGAGAACGTGCTCGTCGACGTCGGAACGGGTTACTACGTCGAGAAGGTGCGTCGTCCCTCCTTCTCTGCTCGCACCCGTGTGAGCTGATCCCCACCCCTCCACCTCGACCAACAGCCAACAAAAGCCGCGAAGACGCTGTACAACGGCAAGATTCTTACCCTCAAATCGAACATCAGCGCGTCGCTTTCCTTTTCCTCCGTTGCTTGGCGTGAGCTGACCTCAGGCGCGGGCGGGGACAACAGGCACATTAACGGAGCAGCTCGAGCGGAAACAAGATAACGCAAGGGCCGTGCAGGAGATGATGAGGATTAAGCAGGCTCAGGCGATGCAGGCGGCCAAGGCTCAGGGAGGAGTGAGAGATGATTGAGGGGGTGTTCAAGGGGTGAGGCGGTGTGTGTAAATGTGTTCTCGGTGAGTGGGCTTCTATCAGCTTCGATGTAGGTTTATAGGGCGATTGAACTCATTTTTGGTGCCTGTTGATAGGAATATACCACCATTACCATAATTTTGGACGCGAGTAACGAGCCGAGCCGAACGAGAGGATGCGAGTTGCCAAGCGGGCGCCGAAGTGCATGTACACTAGAAGCACATCTTTTCATGGAGCTCTCCCAAATTCTCTTCGGGAGTCTATCCGCGCTTTTCGCACCCAACTCGATGCTTCCACCCCTCCGGCTTTCGTCCATTCGGGGGCAGCAGGACGTTCAATCCTTGTTGCTTTAGGCGCTGCTCCATATGCGAGCATAGGATACGACTTGGCGTGGCATTAGACTCTCACACAATCCTCACCACAGCACCGAGCAACACCGAGAGAGTTTATTGCTCTTGAAGTGGACCACGTGTCGAAAGCACGCCGCAGTCACAACAACGGAACCGCTCCTCGCGGGGGCGACGCGCTCGCCCCTCTGCTTCCTTCGTCGCCTTTCGTGGCTCCTCCGAACACCGGCTCTTCAAAGTAAAGATGCGACAAGTATCTACATCCAATCTAGCACTATTTACGCTCCTCTCCCTCGCCGCCCTCTCCAGCGGCGCAACCGTCCCTTCTGATCTATTCTCGTCCTCGACCTACTCCAAGCTCCTCACCACCGCTCAATCACAATCCTCGCCCTCCTCCTGGCCAGAATATACTTCCACCAACGGCAGCTGGCTGACCTTCGACGCCACGACTTGGACGAGCGGGTTCCTCCCCGCTACGTTCTACCTCCTCAACGAGCGGCACTCAAAGCTCTGTCCTGCGAGTACCCCGACAGCAACGAACGGGAGCACGACGGACTGGTTGAGCTATGCCAGGGCTTGGTCTCCTGCTAGCCTTTATACGGCAGACGAGGCGTTGACGAACACGCATGACGTCGGGTTCCTTTCGTTCCCGGCTCAGGAGGAGCTCAAGTTGGACGCGACGAACGCGTCGGCTCTTGCGGCGGTCGAAGCAGAAGCGGTGCATCTTGCGGAGAGGTTCTCGAGTGTGGTGGGGTGCACGAAGAGTTGGGATAATGGCGGAGCGGGCGATTTCGAGGTGGTGAGTGAGGTTGTTTACTTGCGGCCGGAAGGGTTTGTTTACATTATTTCGTGGTGGGTTTCGTTGGGAAGATCATTGACAAGTAGGTGCTTTGGTTTTGAGTGGTGGTAAGAGGAGTTGTTGACAGCCGGGTGTTGTTCAGCATGATCAACATCCAACTCTTTATGCTCGCCGCTGAGCTCACCTCCAATTCGACGTACACGAGCATGGTCGGTCCGCTCTCCCTTGCTGTTCTTCTTCTTCTGCTGACGACAAGACTCTCAGGCAATTTCGCATGCCAACAAAACGATCGAGAACCACATCCGCAACGACTCGACCTCGTACCATGTCGTAGATTACTCGCCGACCGATGGCTCCGTGCAGTGGAGGGGAACTGCTCAGGGTACTAGCACAATTCGCTATGATCCTGGCTTCAGTAAAGACTGATTACAGGTCTTTTTCACTCAGGCTACTCCAACACCTCGTCCGCGCTCCTTTTCCATTCCCCACGACTTTTCCTCAGGCTGACGTGTCCTTCACCCACAGAACGTGGTCTCGCGGCCAAGCATGGGGAGTATACGGATTTGCAACGATGTACAACTACACTGGCTACACTGGCTACCTTGACGTCTCGCGCAACATGGCGCAGTGGTACCTCGATAACCTGCCCTCGTCAGGTGTGGCCTACTGGTTTGTCCTTTCCCTCTCCCACTCTGCGATACCTTTGCATGAGCCAACCGAAATTTGACGGACAGGGACTTCAACGCCCCAACACCAACAACACTCGACACCTCCGCATCCCTCATCCTCTCCTCCGCTCTCCTCCAACTCTCTTCTTTCGAGGCCGCGAACGGCAACTCGTCTGGCGCGACACATTGGAGCGACGCAGCGGTGACGCTGTTGGGCAATGTGGTGGATCAGGCGGTGACTGGGTGGGAAGGGGCGAGTTTAGTCGGGAACGGGACGGTGAATAATGATGCGGTACCGTGAGTCGCTCTTCCTCGCGTCGGTCAAACGAAGGCTGACGTGGGAGTGTGGTCAGGCCTAATAACAACACGGGGATTGTTTATGGTTTGCTCTTAGCCCAACTCCTCCCTTCTGTCTCCTGTTCCTAACCCACCGCACCCACTTCTCCAGGCGACTACTACTTCATCGAAGCGGGCAACCGTCTCCTCCAGCTCGGCCTCGCCAACTGTTCGGATGGAGCTCCTGCAGTTGGCGCTTCATCGACTTACCTATCTCGAGCCACAAGCTTCACTAGCTCCAGTGCGGGTGCTGGCTCGAGCTCTGGTGCGGCGGGAAGTGGGACAGGGACGTCGACGTCGGCTGCTAGTACGGGTACGACGAAGACGAGTGGCGCGGTGAGAGAGGGTGAGTTGCCTCTTTTGCAATTGATGAGGATACGAGAGGTGTGAGCTGATGGCTGTAATTCGCTCAAAGGCGGGGGAGTGAAGGGTGTGGTCATGCTGCTGGTGGTAGCAGTTGGAGTTGCGGCCGTGTAGAGCAGAAGGAAGGGATAGAGGTGGAAACAGACACTTTCGAAGCAACATTCTTCTCTCATCAACTGTTAATTTTCTTCGAAGGATGTGCTCCTTGCTCAACAAATGAGCCAGCCGTGCTTAGATGGAGGAACACGTGTCATCGGCCTTTCTCTTTGCTACATAGATTGGATAAGTGGTCACAGTGTTGGAAATGGCGTTCATTGATGAGCTCTCAAGCAGGCTTCTACTACCGGTGCGCCTGCTTGTCATGATGAGGTCCACACCTCGCTTTCACGTGGACCCGTCAGAAGACGTGGAGCCTTCGTTCAGAGGTCCCTTCTTCGCTTCGCACTCTTCGCTTAGCCCTCTCCGTCTCTCAAATAACAATGAAAGACGAAGAAAAGTGCGACCGACTTAAATGTATGGGCCTCGAGGACCACCGCCAACATCTGTCCACCGTCGACGTGCCCGCTCCAGCTGCTTCGACGGATGGCGATGCTGCTCCAGGTCAGTGCTCCTGACCCGAAAGGCTGGGAGGCCTTCAACTCACTCGTGCTTCACCCCATACCAGCGAATTCGATCCGAAGTCTAGTCTCGGCCTCCCTCTCAGTCTTGCTCAACACTTTCTCGTCCAAAGACCTCCAAGCCATGGCCGACCGAATCGTCCAAGACCAGACGCGCGACGCCGTTCAACAAACCTTTCTCGCCGCCTTCCCTGCTCTCAAAGACTCGGCCGAGCTCGTGAAACACAAGGAAAAAAGCTCTGCCGTCAATTTAGGTTCAATCAATGCTCGTGGTCGCTCGGACTTGAGGATATGGCAGTTCGTAGGACAAGGCGCGGCGGAGCTGAGTTTCAAGTGGTCGTACGGTTACTCGGACGACAGCGGCGCGACTTGGAGTGGGGGCATGTGGTGTCTGCAGAAGCAGGTTTACTTGGAAGGAACCATCACCAGGCCAGGCAAGGAGGTCGTCAAGTTTCAAGTCGCCAAGTATACGGCCGACGACTGCGGCGATTCGCTGGACCAGGGGATCGAGGGCGGGCAGAAAGGGTTCAGGGAGTTCGTGGAGGAGCTTGTTGGCTTGATGGGTGTGAGTGGGTGGACGGATGGTGGAGTCAAAGTCAAGGAAAAGCGGGAGTGGACAATCAAGGTGCTAGCTGCGTTGCTCCCCGCCGAGTTGGTCGCGTTTGGAGCGCGCTATAGTCGACGCGAGGGTGAAACGAGGTTGGATAAAATGCTGGCTAGTGCTGTAGTTGGTCAAGAGCAGGAGTGAATGGAAGCTGAGGCGGCAAGAGTGAGTGTTTTGAATGACATAAGCGTTGGTTATCGCTTTTGAACAGGTTCCGAAAATGCTCCCGAGAGTGCTTGATCACCCCGCGCAAGTGATGCCAAGAAGGGCGAAAAGAAGAAGCTCTTGCAAACAAAAAAAGTGGGACCTTCTTGGGAACAGAATGCCTTTACGAGAGCAAGTCATGCCCTTTCGAGAGCAAGTCATGCCCTTTCGAGAGCAAGTCATGCCCTTTCGAGAGCTAGTCAGCACATATGCCACGTGTCCTTCGTCCTGACCAGCGCGACTTGTTGCGAGCTTCCCTGACGTGTACTAAAGTCCAAAGCAGCACAGTGCTGAGCTGATTCACCTTATTGAAGCTGAACGCATGAAGTAGCATGTCAACCGTTCGCTAGGAGCTCCCCTACGAATCCTCCTCCTTCTTGATCCTCTTCGCCACCTCTTGACCACCTTCCTTCCCCTTGCTCGTCTCGCCTAACTTCTTCTGCTTCACTGCTCTCCCTGCTGCGTTGGAGGACCTAGCCTTCCTCTTCTGACCATTGCCGCTGCCGTTGGGGACCGGAATAGGAGCTTGTAGAGGTGTCGGCGGCGACGGCTTCCGTGAGCTCACTCGGAACTCCTTGCCGTTCGCATTGACAGGCTCGAGGTCCCAGGCGTCAGTGAGGACTTCGGCGGAGGTGTCAGTGAAGAGTTGCGTCGACAGGTAGATGGTCTCGTCGACGGGGAGGGAGAAGAGCTGGCGCGTGCGAGCGATGGCGGCTTCGAGAGTGGGTGGCCGGGCGATGATGTGGGACGAGGAGGAATGGTTGAGCATCATTTATTGTGCTTATTCCGGTATTTCAAGCAAGGTAAGGAGTTACGTTTCGCACACGGAAGGAAACGAGCGAGCGGTGTCAGAGTGTGAGCTGACATGGCCGAGTGAATGAGCGCTCAGCATGTAAACAACAGGGACTCACCGATCTCTCCACCGCCATTGCTAGCGCCACACCCATTGCAACTACGCCCACAAGTATTACGAGCACCATATACGACAGTCCCGTCGCCATTACCCCAGGTGTCGGCGGTCGTCCGTCGAGTTCCCACCGCTGGACTTCGGCTTGCGAGGGAGCGCTGAGCTCGAGACCCAGTCAAAACAAGCAAAAGATGCGACATTAGGTATACTTTTCATTCATGCAATGCAATGCGAGACTACGGTGCATCCCCAGCTCTCCCCTACAGCTGAAGCTTATTCCTGTTCCTCAACAAACAGTAATCTCCAAACTTGTTGTGCTCGTGCCACGCGTTGAGCGGGACGAGGAAAGTGCGAGTGAGCTGCGACGACTCCTCGTTGTCGAGAAAGTGGTGGCAGTGCACGCGGTCCCAGTTCGCCGAGTCGACGGCGTACCGCGGCTCGAGAGGAGGGGTTGGGCGGGTGCGGTGAGGGAAGTCGAGGTCGACGAGGTAGTGACACGTCGAGATGTCGACCTGAGGGAAAGCGATGAAGATCAGCATGTGAGACTCTCATCACAAAGCAATATAGGAGGAAAGACGCACATAACGGTCCATCTCCTCCTTGTTCAACTCGTTCATGCCCTCCGGCACGACCCCCGTGGCCCTGCCAAACAATCCCTTCCCAGGCCCAGGCTCCTCCCAAACCTTCGGCAAAATCCCATCAAACTCGCTCTTGATGAACCTCACTTCCACCTCATCCGGCACCAGGAAATGACTAGGGAACCTGTGCCACTCCTTGCCGAGACAGAGACGCAACTCGAGGGCCTTGAGTGGGTCCAACTCGAGACGGGTCTCGGACTTGTCGAGCGCGATAGAGAAGTTGCGGCGAGGGAGCGAGGCGTCGAGCTCTGGGTAGAGCTGGGGGAAGGTCTTGACGGCGAGGTGGGGGAGTTCGTAGGTTTGGAGGTGGTAGTAGATGTTGAGGGGGGCGTGGTAGTAGGTGTGGAGAGCGGCGATGCGGGAGAAGGAGAGCAGGGTGACAATGACGAGAACGATGCGAGTGAAGGTGCTGAACCAGCCGGATTGCTTGGTCTGTGGTCGTGGTCAGTCAGATGTGCACATCAACACATAAAAAAGAGAACTGCAACCCACCCTCCAAGGGGACTGAGAGATGGTGAGGAACGCGTGCTCGAACCATCCACGAAGGAGGTAAAGCGTCACGCTTCCGTTGAAAACGATCAGGCCATACGCAGGGAACATGAACCTCTCCTCCTTGTGAGGCTGAGCGGTAATGACGGCCAACCAGAGGTACATCGGCGCGAGACGAACCCCAAGGCTGACGTAAGGCGACGTCTGGGTCGCGACGCGGTCACGCAGGTCGCCGAACCGCTTGGGGTCGAAGATGGAGGTGAAGGCGAGGATGGGGAGGGAAAGCAACGCGAGAGGGAACATGAGGTTGAAGGCGAGAAGGCCGTTCTTGAGGTAGAACGAGGGGGGCTCGGTGCCGTACAAGGTGGGGCCGGCGCCGGTCGAGAAGAGGTTGTAGTTGATGATGTTGAGCGGGACGATCGCGGTCTTCTGGTACGCGGCCGAGTCGATGAGAATGACAGGAAGCTGGTGGGTAATGCTCGTCAGCTTCCATTGCCGCCAGACCGAGAAAGGAACTCACGAAAAGACTGAGACCAGCGACTCCGGCGACAAACAAGTTGCGCGCCCTCTTGGCAGCCCACAGCGCGCTCGTGCCAGCAGCAACCTTCTCCGTTCCCCTCAAGAACAGCTGCTCAAACACCAACGGGACACCCAACAGCGCAGCGAAGGGCCATCCGACAATCGCGGCGGTCGCAAAAGCGACAGTCGCGATGGTGATCCTCTTGAGCCCGCCGTCGACGGGGGTGAACGCGAACGCCGATCCGATCATGACGAACCACATGGCGAAAGTCGAAGGGAGGAAGGCGGTAGAAGCGGTCCAGAAACCGGGGGCGAAGAGGAGGGTGAAGAGGACGTAGCGTCCGACGTGCGGGCTGATGTGGATGGTGACGGTGTCGTAGAAGAAGGCCTCGACGAGGGACGAGAAGGTGGCGTAGGAGAGTCGGAGGAGGAAGAACGAGAATCGCTGTGAACAGTCAAGTATGATTAGCTATAGTCTCGGTGTGCTGGGGACGGAGGCGCACCTTGTCGGGGTAGCGTTTCGAGAGGAAGGCGGGCAGGCCGTTGACGAGGAGGTAGAGGTACGACCTGATGGCGTACAGCGGCGAGTACTCCCACGTCTGGAACCCTTTACCGTGCACTAAGTAGTGCAGCGGCTCCCAGTAGTTGAACACTGCTCACGAGCCATCAGCATCCTCGTCGCGCGCCTCCCCGCTCTCGCCTCCTGAAGCTCACCTTCGTCGCAATCCGAGATGCTCGAGTACATGCCCGCGAAGAACCTGACGAGGATGATCATCCTGAACGCAGTCGTGAACGATGGCGTCCATCCCGGGCGAGCGACACGGACGTTGGGGTCGCGGATGAGCGACGGCTGCTTCTTCGCTGGCGGTTTCGCGGCAGCCGTGGCCGCTTTCCTGAACCTGAGCTGCTGGCCAGCCGGCACGTTGACGCCTGCACTGTTCATGGCCTGGAGATGCAGTCACGAAGCAATCGAGATGTAGCGAGAAGTGAGAGGGACGCCGCGCGCTCAGCTTCGGGCTTCGTCCCCCTCGTCGAAAAACATCTCGGCAAGGCTGGCCGCACCTCCGACGAGTCCGAGACGGGAAATGCCCTCAGCCCGCGTTCGGTCTCGCGACGATTCGTCGGCGTGCGAGGCAGTTTCAACTATGTTCGGTCTTCGTCTGGTGCCCAGAGAACTCTGTCTGCTTGTGCTTGTTGGACACATCCCACCCGAAGCTTCACTTTCTCGGCAAACACGAAGACCACGTGTCCTTGCGCATTCCCGCGGCAAGAGGTACTCAGGCACTCAATGGGCTCGAATCAACCGTGTTTGCAATCATCTAGCTAAGAACTACTTTCAAACAATCACAAACTTGGTCTTCCGCTCAAACTCTTCCTCCGCAACACTCGACTGCTTGTGCAGCGTGCTAGGCGCCCACGTCTCCGTCGATGGATAACTCTGCGGCGTGAGCTGGATGCTCGAGATAATGTGACTCGGAGAATCCCCAGGGATGGTCGTAGCGGTAGTGACGCTCGTCTTGAAGCCCGCGCGTTCGGGGTAGCTGAACGCGGAGGAGAACGAGTTGGGGACGCGCCACGTGCGGAGGACGTCGCTTTGGGTCATCCAGATGAGGAAGGCGAGGATGCCGTTCGTTGAGAGAAAGATGTTCTGGAGAGACAGAGTCGCATTAGTGAAGGTTTGTTTCTCAGGGCCAGACAGCGAAGCGTACCTCTGAAGCGAAGCTCGGTGCTCCGATGGGCGTGTTGAGGATGTTGATCACGGCCTCAACGATCAAATAACTGAGAGCACGGTTTAGTATCAGGTCCCCTTCTCAACTATATAAATGGTGGCCACTCACAACACCAGCGGAATACTGCGCAACGTGTACGCCCTATCCATCCTCGCCGTCGTGATCCGACTCCCCTTCAACCACACCGTCGCGACAGTACTGACACACAACACCACATCCGCAATCACAAAAATCGCAGTGATGACCACAATAGCAGTTTGCAAGGTCGGGTCTTGCACGCCACAAGAGAACCACGAGCTTTGGAGGAGGGAGGGGTCGTGGCCGCCTCGCTGTGGGAAAGTAAAGGCACGTCAGCAATGCTTTCCTCCGTATAAAGTTAGCTTAGAGGAAGGAGACGCACACTAGCAGCCCAAACGATCATGACGCCCCAAATGACCCACGGAAAAGCGACGAGCGGTGCGACGAAGAACGGGCTCTTCGACCACACGGGCGGTGAACGGTTCCGGACGAACGCGAACACAGCCATGATGATCTGGGAGACACGCGATCGTGTTCAAAGACTGCCTTGCTGCTCTTGATGAGTCGTGCTCACGGGGATCTGGAGTGCCAAAATAGCAGCGCTCTGCGGAATGGGCCAGAGCGGGCCTGTGGAGCCCTGCGAGCGGCGGGACGACGTGGTCAGCGTCCTGGTCTCAGCGCTCAGACACTCAGGCGCTTTTTGACCTCGGTTTAGAGTGGGAAGGTTTGGAATGAAATAAAGCTCACCTGGACAGTGCAGAACGCTGTCGAGACCTCCCCGTCGGCTTTCAGATCAAACACCAGCAATCCGTTCATAAAGCCTGTTCGCTCGCCCGTCCGTCAGCTTCCGCTGAGCTCCCCATCAAGTCTTCTCAGAAACAAGAGTCACCAGAAACCGCAAACACAAGCAGCAAGTTCACGACCGTTGGATGCCTACTGATTTCCTTCCCTATGACCATGGTGAAGAAGAGCGCGAGGTCGAGGATCACTCCAAGCATGAGGAACGAGAAAGTGAGGTAGAGCGTCCTGTCAAGCGCAAGGAAAAGCGGCGTCAGAATCGGCCTTTCGAGGGTATTTGATGGGGTAGGAGGGGAGGGAGTCTCTCACCATTTCGCGGGACTGGGTGTGGTTGGGTACATGGCAAGAAGCGAGGTCGACGCCGGCGTCGAGGCTGTGCGAGTTGGGCGCGTCGACTGGAGGCTTAGCGAGTGAAGAGAGGGAGCGTTGTCGAGAGCAGCAACAAGCTCGGAACCTATAGTACCGAGGACACAACTAAAGAGCAAAAACCAAGCTCCCCCCCATCTCCCCGATCCCTCAGAAGGGAATCCCCGTGCGACGCCTTAGTTTATGAACCCCAGGAGGCCCGCGCAACGTGGCACACGCCTCCGCCTTTGTCGCAATCTCGAGCTTCGTGCACGAAAAGACAAATTTGAGGCAGTAGGAGTGTGGGTTGCGGTCCGAGAGTGGGTGACGAAGAGAGGAGGTGAAGCTACAGGCGGTGCGTGAGCTAGATTGAGGGGGGGGCTTAGCTTCAGCTTAATGAAGTAGTTCAACAAAGAAAGGGACTGAAAGGAGGGCTACCCCCTCAGCCCCAGGAAACTCATAAGCAACCACGTGCTGAGAAAAGTTATGGAAGAGATAGAACGAATACAATGCAACAAGGAGCTCCACAAACCTCACGGGAGAAACCTCAATCTCTACAACTCAAGCGTCCGTCTGCACCCCGGGCAAAGACCCTCCACCAAGCACATGCAAAACGTCTATACTACTAAGCTTCGCTTCGTCCTTGTGGAAGACGTGGTACGCCTGCAGGGAGAGCGAGACGACCATAACGAATACGCCCCACACGAGGAGACCGAGCGCTGCGATTCGAAGGCGTTGGTCTTTCTTCGATTCAGAGTTTTCGAAGAGCGACCAAACTGAGGTGTTGAATAACTCTTCAGCTTTGCGAAAGAGGATGGAGGGAAGGAAGACTTGACGCACAGTAGAGCGAAGGCAGAAGGAATGAAATCGCCACGCTCCCCGTCGCCCCAACGAACCCAAGCACGACGCTGAGGTCATCAACGAACATGCTCACGAGGAAAGTTGTGAGGAGGATGAACGACGTCTCGATCACGAACCGGGCAAGCGGGATGTCGGCGCCGCTGCCGTGATCGTGCGACTCTGAGGGGTCTTCCTCGGCGAAGAGGACTTTGTCGAGAGATGCGCGGGCGGGGTGGACTTGGAGGGGATCTTTTCGAAGTGCTCCCGTTAGCATGTTGATCACTGATATTGAGAGCTGGATATCTCACAAGAGAAGAGCACCATGATGGTGATGCCGAGCTGGCAGATCGACACCAGAAGAGTATGCGGGTACATCCTGTCATGGCCGGCACAACCGTCAGCCTTCGCTATGTCTGCTAAGATGGACGAAATACCCGACGCACTCGATGATGTTCGACCCAACCACAGTGCCAAACGTCAGGAAGCCGAGGACTCCCAGCACCTCATCTGAATGGTTACGTGGTCGACAGGGCAACGTCAGCGCTCGTTTCAGAGCCAAGAAACGGCGGCGTGGTCGAGAGGCGGAGACAAAGGGAGGTAGCACTTACAGATGACGGCCGCTGATCCGATCGATGCTCCAATTACGTTGTTGAGTCGGCGTTGTGAGTTCTGGAGAGCGGAACAAGGGTGATCAGCGTGAGGAAAAGGAAACGGAGGGAAGGCGATGCGCACGTCTCGGAGCTCGTTGTAAATGGCAAAGAGGTTCTGTGCGCAGGTGAAGGCAAAGATCTGTGCGATAAAGAGTCAGAACCGCTATATCTGAAAATTGACGTCGAGTGAACAGCATACCTGAACCGGCATACTGCTGATAAAGCTCGTGCCGATGTTGACGAGAGGGATCTTGCCGCGTGGCGGCATGCCCGAGCGGTGGAAGAACTTGAAGATGACGACGAAGATCTGTCGACAAGGAACACTAGTAAGCGAATAATTCGAAGGAAGAGATGAAAGGAAATGGTGACGTGCCAAGTTGACGACGGCGCACAGCGCGACGTAGCTCGTGAACTTGAGGCTGTCGAGTTTCCGCAGGAAGGAAAGCGGGCAGAGGACGACGACGGAAGCGAGGATCCATAGTCGTCGGTCGAGAAGCCAGATGGGCGCTTCGGGGGAAAACGAGATGACGACTCGGGGCATCAACGCGCCGATGATGATCCTGCAAGGCCACCTCATGATGAGCAACTCGTCTCCCAGCCCTTTAAGAAGGATATAAATTTACAGGTATGATATGGACACGCCATAGCACTTGAGGAAGATGGCGAGATCAAAGATGCGTCCAATCTTGGGGAACGTGAGTGCCGACAAGGCGGCGAACGACGCGGCGCGGTGAGGTGCCTTGGCGGCGCATCGCGAGAGGAAGTACAAGCCGAGTCCAGAAGTCATTCCACACCAGACTACTGTGACCATGCCGGGGAGGAGGCCGCCAGACGCGAAGGCGTGGGGGAGCGATAGCCTGTTGACAAAACAAACGGTCAGCTCTGCTGTTAAGAGGAGCTCGTTGCGGGGTTCCATCGGTGGCAAGCTGGATCGTTCGAGTGGTGCTTACATTCCTGTTCCCAGTAGTGTATTTGACCTGCAAATCACGTTGATCGTCAGCCCTCCACCACCCCAAAATCCACACGCTCCGAACGCAACGAGGGTGGCGCAAGAATCGCGCCAACGAGCGAACGTACAGGTTCGCGACGCACGACACCATCGAGGCCTCGCCCTCCCTGCCTTGCGACTTGGTCGGTTCACCTCCCATCAACGGAGCCTCGTCGTCTGCTGCCCCGAGCGGGCGGTACGGGGTCTCGCTCGGCATTGGGTGAAGGCGCGAGGGTCGTGCGCTGTGCGGTTTGAGCTCGTTCGAGTTGGAGCGTGGTGGGAAGGCTGAGGAGAGTGCTGAGAGGTTGAGTGGTCGGAGTGAGATCAAAAGTTGATGCAAGTTGTGGACGGTGCTGGGCCCGACCCTGCTCCAAGTTGCGCGAGACGACCGCGGTGGGAACTCGACGGACGCCTGGCGACACCTGGGGCGCAACAGCCACAGCGCGTCGAGAGCCCGTAGGAATGCCATACGCTCGATCGATGTTCAAGATCAAAATCTCTGGAACCTATACTGAGAAATAGTGCTACAAGCAAGCTTTGGAGTTCCCGCTACACCGTAAATCCACTCTCGCAAGCACAAAATGTGTGCAGAGCAAACACGTGTGCTTGACACTTTCTCGTTCGACGCCTCCATCAAACCAGCATTACCAGAATGCAGCACGCGCCCACTCCACTGATCCACCACCCTAGCAGCACTCCCGAAACCCGAGCCGCCGCCGAGATCCGAATCGCACCCGTCGTGCCCGCGAACGACGCCGTCGGTGGACCAAGAATAGAGCTTGACGTTGGGCTCAAAGTGAGGGTCTCTGACAGCGAGTAGATATGAGGTTAGCGTAGAGTAATACTAAAAGGATTGGTTGACTTGCCACTGTTGGCTTGCGTCGCGGCACTGGAGGATGACGTGGAGGTCGTTTGATCGTCTGCGACTTCAAAGAGTCAGCTGAACGTTCTCACAAACGTCTCGAGGGAAAGTAGCTAGCTACTTTGAAATAGGTCAGAGAAAGTGGTCGCTTCACGTGGGCTCGAAGACGCCGACGCCGATGCAGTCGTGCTTGGGCTGGAAAGCTGTGGCGCAAAGCCTCCAACAGCCGGTGCAGGGCTCAAGGAAGATTGCTGGTTGGTAAAATCACAAGTATTCAAGCCAGTCCTAGGGTCGACGCAGAAGGTCGATCTTCAGGGGAAGGGAAGATGGGAAAACACGTCAGCGTCGGTCGACCACTGAGAGAACGTGAGCGGAAGGCGGGGGACATGACGGACTTGCAAATCGTTTCGAACGAAGCGAGAAGATCATCACTATCAAATAAACTAGGGTCATGTTTACAGAAAGCAGGGAAGAACGATTTGACCTCACATGTTCTGCTTGGCGTACTCGCGAGTTCCTTGAAGCTCTCCCGTCAAAGTTTCGAGGCATTGGCTGCACCTGCATTTCCTCGTTCTGAGCTTAGACACACGCTGTTCTGAAGATGTGAGGAGATTTGCTCAGTGAATCCGTTAACGACAGAACTGCCGCAGTTGGTCTCGGTCGGAGACGATGCTGTATCGACGAACTGCTCTCGAAGCGCTCGACATCAGCTACTTCCTCCGGCCATTCTAACCGGCGGCATGACGCTCACGTTCGTACACTCTGAAGCACATGAGCTGCTCTCACGTCCAAAGGCCCGCTTCAGCCAAACCCAAACGGAGCCCTCGAATCAAGAAAGTAGGAGCAAAGAGCGTACAGACCCCCTGGCGCGCCCGAATTTCCCGTACCTAACGACGACGTGCTTCCCTGTGCTGAGGTAGTTGTCGCAATTGGTGTGACCGTGCTAGGCGGTACAGTGATGATATTACTCGTCTCGTACTGTCGGATGGCGAGGGCCGCTCCGGACGCGAGGTGCACGAGCGAGACTGGTCACGACGGGGGTTGAGCGATAGTGCGTCAAAGCGTGTGAGGTGGGACGTACGGAAGATGAAAACTCTGGCGGAAAAGAACGCAATACTGTACATTGCTTCTTGAGGTGCCGCGCTGAACCTATGAGAAGTGGTGGGAGGAGGGAAGGAAGAATCCGAAGAAGGCCAGAGTACCGGCCCAGACGCCCAGGCTGACCACGATTTGGTGGGGAACCTCTTATCGCACGCTTGTCGAATTTATCCGGCCCGAATTCATCTCCATCAGCCATCCTCGAACCAGTGGGTACATCCACATTCACAGGAACCCGCGTTGGCGCGGCGAGTTAGGCATGACATGTACTGACGTGGTGCGGTTGCTCGCAATTGGGGAGCTTGAGATTTACTCCACAGGCATACCTGGATAAATTGTGGGTTTTTTGCTGGTCAAGAAGATGAACGACATGCAAAAGGCCGGAGTACGACGACCAGCTCTCTCGGACGCGCACGCCCGTTCTCAGAACGCAGATCGCTCCCAGTTGGCTCGGACCCAGATGATAGTAAGCGAGATTAGAGCTTCACAGAAGCACTCAAGCTAAATGTGAGCTCGCCAGAGGCATCGTCGAAACGAGATAAACACCACGTGGTTCTGCTGTCCTCCCCTCCTCGTTTAAGGTCCTGGAGCACCGCGAGGTGATTCGCACCATTCATTCATCCAAATCATTTATTCACAATACGCCGCCATTCCTGCCCTCTCAAACCCCCACCTCTCCATCCCCCAATCCAACTTCCACCGGTCCAGCATCCCAAGGACTCGCCGCACCCTGTCCAAACCCAACACTCCAACTCTGTCGAGGCGGAGGCGACAGAGTCGTCAATCGTGGAAGAGGGAGATCTGGATCTCGATGGGGTGGGAGAGGTGCATGTGGATGATGACTTGGACGTGGGTGTTGCGATGGCGTCGGAGCTGGAATCGGGGTTGCTTGGGATGCGGTAGAGTGATCTGAAGGCGGAGAGAACAAGGGGGTGATGGTGGAGGTGATGCGCGATGTATGGTCACGTCGCTCGATTGGCGCTGCTAAGGAGGTGGGAGCTTGCGGAATCGAGGACGCGAGGGTAGGTAGTGTGAGCGCTTGAAGAGAGTGAGAGCAGGAGGGAAGACGTACGGAGCGAAAAGATGAAGGGGAAGATAAAGAGGAAGAGGAAGCGAGAAGAGAGCCAGAGCATGGTGTGGTGCGAGGTAGACAGGAAGTGGGGCGAAGAGGAGGAGCCCAAGCAGGAGTACTGCACCAAAAGCAAGAAGAAGCCGGTTGTCGTCGTTCCCGGAGCTTCACTTCCGGAATTCGGCCGTTCGAACACGTCTCACGTGGTACAGTCCCAGCCTTCGACACACGTCCACCGCCAAGCAGCCTCGCCCGTCCCTCCGTGCCTCCCGCGAAGCTGCAGCCAAACAAAACAGCGCGAGAACTTGATACCTAGGTTCCACCGCAAAGTACACGCATCTCCCCTCTCTCTAACTCTCGCCAATAGCAACACTCTATGACTTGACGTACGAAGGCTGTTGTCCCAGTCAAGTCAGCCAAACCGTTCCTCCTGCCTTGGTGGAGCGAGCGAGAGGAAGAAAGGTCCGCAACGCACCGTCTCGCCAGCAGCAGCCATCTTCTTCTCCGCCTCCTTTCGTGCCCATCCCTCGATCCTGTTCGTTCAAACCCCAAGAAGACGCCCGTTAGCTCCATCACACGAACCCGACTCGAGAACAGCGAGCAGAGTGGACGCACGAAGTATCAGGCTTGTACCACTTCAAGAAGCCGCCGAGGGCGCAAGCGCCGAAGAAGCCGTAGTAGTAAATGTTCTCCCACTCCTCCTTGACGCGCTTCGTGCCTGTTTG